>JACEGR010009226.1:0-28697 GCA_014170235.1 Listronotus bonariensis
TTCCATTTGCATTAAAGTATATTAAAATAACTACCCGTACCGATACTAGTTTCTTTTTAAAAGTATTACGTATTTAAAGGTATTTTAAATCGCGATTTTTATTTGACCCAACCAAAAATTGACTGTCAGGTCTTAACTTTTACGATTTATTTAAATTATGAAGAAAAATGTTCCTATTTGTATATAGATGGCACATAAAGGTTTATATTGTTATGTATTCTATGGCCTGGATCCAAATACATTTGCAAGTGTAACGTGACTTATTGATTTTAAAGGACATCTGCCTCTGCGGATACGGAGGCTGTAGAGCATAAATTTGAAAACTAGATGAGCCCTTATTTACAAGTTAACTAAATTAATTTATAAAAGTAAAATAAGTATATATATATATATATATATATATATATATATATATATATATATATATATATATATATATATATATATATATACTCTAAAATCACTAAAATACTTATAAAAATAGGTAGGAAGCTACAAAAAGAGATAGCGTCTATCGTATTCTTGCTTGAAAGAAAACTTGCAGCAATTTGTAAAAACCAAAAAATGTTCGTGCACGTATTCTTTTTAACTTAAACGCTTTAAAACCACCATATGAAATATCACTTAAGTTAAAAAATAAAAAACACGTTTTGACGAATATTTCCATTGGTATTACACATTTTATGTTTTTTTAGCAAAGAAATGAAATAGAATTAGTTGCTCATCGAAGAAGCAATTGGTTGGGATGGGCGGGATTGGGTCTTATGTCCGTCCAGTTTGGAATTTTAGCTCGACTTACATGGTGGGAGTATTCATGGGATATTATGGAACCTGTTACATACTTCGTGACATATGGAACGGCGATGGCGGCCTACGCTTACTATGTAGTTACAAAGGAGGTAATAATAATATCACCTAGATAAAAGAACTTTGGCAAATATTACATGCTTTGAAACTCATATTTTTTTATTGCTTTAAACTTAGTTAATTAATTTTACACTTTAAAGTAATTTTTGACTATAATTGCGTACTCAAAAAATAATTTTTCTGCTTAAATTTGACATAAATATTAATGTGATTGCAAGGCAAGTATAAAGGGTAAAACAAATTAACCAACCTTTTTTCTGCTCTTTAATTTTGTTTGACCGATTTTCGATTTTGCTATGCAAACCAAGGTTCTAACATATTTTATCCATTCCATTACCCTTGCCCCACAGAAATCAAAATTATCTACGCCACTGATTCAAGTTGTAAACTTAAGAAGAATCTTTCATGTCATCACTAGTTAAAGCTAATAACCCATCATCACCGTATAAAACTAACAAAAGCAAGCACCTTTCTTCTTCACAGAAATAGTATATAATAATAAACAGCATCACTTGGTTTGAAGCCAAGTGCTTTGTCGGAATCAATAAAGCGCTTGTTCCAGCGCCTTGGTGCTTGCTTCAACCAATACAAACGGTGTTGAAGGAAACATACCACTTCCAACCAACCTTTCGGTTGCTTCTTGTAAACCTCTTCATCAAGTTTCCCTTAAAGAAATGCAGTATACATGGAACTACTTGCAGCAACACTTAGCAAAGCCCTTATTGTCCGACCTTTTGCTACTGGACTGTAGGTCTGATCATAGATCATAGTCCTCTCTTTGTGAATAACCATAGATTTATGCTTGTCTATTGAACCATCTGAATTTGTTTCATCTCTTAAACCCATTTACTTGGAATTATATACCGGGTGTCTCTAAAAGGTGCGGAAAAAATTCTACCACAAATTCCCAAGGCTAAACAATGACGATCTAACCCAACTTGATGGATGGATGATTTCGGAGATGTGGGTTGTCAAAAATTTATTTTGGATAGTTTTTTTATTAATAGTTGGTGTTTTATCACAATATTCGGCCAGAGAAGGTTTTGCTACCAACACTAGAGGACGCCACCTGCCGCATCTTGCACCCTGTTAGCTAAAACCTAGCCATACAGGAAGATGATTTTTTTAATCCACATATCTCCATGGACGAATGCTTAAATCGACTTTTATTAAATATACCTCTTTTTATATAGAGTGTGTAAAGGAAACAGATTTTTAATTTAAGAGTAACATACAATGTGGATTTAAAAAGGTATTTCGTTTTAAATGTGTACAAGATAACGCAAGTGGCGCCCTCTGGGCTATACAATAAAATTGATAGCAGATTCTAATTTATCACCTCCCAAAGCCTCCTCTAGCTCAATATTTTGACAACACACGTATTATTTACAGAATTATATATAAAAAAACTTAAACCAAAATAAAAATTTTGACAACCTGTATATCCAAAATCATCCACTTTTGGATTAAGGTAAGTTGGGTTATATCGTCATATTTTAGGCCCAGAAATTTGTGGTAGCATTTTGTCCGCACCTTTTAGAGACACCCTCTGTAGAAAAAAAAATATTATTTTCCAAATAATGTCACTATTATTTTGTCCAAAATACTTTTATAAGTATAACTCGGGTCATAATACTTTAACAGTTTAGTAAATTATATACTCAAATCATTAAATTTCATCACTTTTTATCAAAAAGCAAAAAGCCAGATTTAGAAAAGCGACGGATAAATAAATTAATTTTTAAACAATAATTGTTGATTATGGCATGAATGATTTTTTAAGTACTATTAAAGTAAGCCACATTATTTTTAAATTTAAGTTGCCATAAACCAAACCAAAAAATATTTCTTTTCACAGGAATATATTTTAACTGATGTCAGGGATCGTCAGCAGTTATTAATTATGCACAAAAAAGCCAAACAATTAGGAGTAGATCTTAATCAGTACAATCAATTAAAAAAGGAAATAGTTTTAATCGAAGCCAAATTAAAGAAACTTAGAAATCCTTTGAAACTTCATCTACCCCCTAAAGTCGTCACTCCAGTGGAATCTCAAGCAGTCCCTGAAGAACCGAAGACAGTGGTTGAAGAAAAAGTAAAACAAGCACAAAACACCACTAAAACACAAACAGAAGAACCCGGTAAAAAATCTTAATACTTCCCGACTATGTTTGTAAGAGACATTTTTTATAAATATTTATTTATTTTTAAGCATATATAAATTAGTGAGGTCATGAAGGTTGAAACTGTTACTACTTAAATAGTTTATTCTAGCTTCGGATTGTTCAAAACGCTCAAGTTAGGTTTAAAATAGTTAGATAGGAAAAGTCACTTATTTACTGTTAGTTTGTTGTTGCTTTTAGGGGTTTTGAGTACAAATTTATGAGTTTTAGAGTTGCCTATTTTGCTAAAACAATTCTATACACGTTTATAACTTTATTAACCATCATGTCAAATGACATTGGATTTGAATTATAATAATTTGGTTAAGTCATAATAGTGTAATTATTTTTTCTACTACTGTTTAAAAAATTTATACATTATTAATGTGATTTTAAACAGGTAGTATGGTTGATTACCCACAGCCATTACCCACGCTCATTACCCACATCCATTACCCACGGCCGTCACAAGGTGCTTTAAATTTGTATATCTTTCGACAACCTCGTTTTATAAATATGACTATTCAGCCAAGGTCACTGTTTTTTACCACACATGAGTATAAAAATATCTAATACGAAAGTAAAATTAACTAATAATAAAATCAATTTCTTTGGATAAAAAATTTGCAGGAGGCCAGGGCCGTATTAAGGGTATGAGGCGCCCTAGGCTACAATTCCCAGAGCGCCAATTTTCCTACAAAAAAAAAATTTTTAAGAGCAAAAAAAAGGCCCTTACCTCTATTTCAGTCATTGTCTTCTTTTCGCGTCTATTTTATTTATTTATATCCCCACAGAAAAGTTACTTCTAATACCCACCCGACCTAAGCTTTTTAGAAACTTCCCTATCTAGCGCCTATTACTCCCTCTATGGCGCCTATTTTTTTCATGGCGCCCTAGGCTGTAGCCTAGTCAGCTTAATGGATAATACGGCACTGCAGGAAGCTATAATATCGCTTATAACAAAGGCTGTTAAAAATCACGCACTCGAATTCAAAAAAAAAAATAAAATAAAAAAACAAATTTAGGAAAAAAGAAAAATTCAATGTCACAAATCGGAAATATTAAATTTATTGTTTGTATTGATATAAATCCACAGAAAAGTTTTTTAAAAATGTTTTTCAGTGATATGTCAATAGTCGTAGAAAAGGTATGCTACTCGCACAGAATACTTATTTCCCTCTTGTATAACTTGTAAAAGTCATACTTATAGGAAATAAGTCACATTTCGTTCTCGTTTCTTGATATACTATAAATAGATTGTGTATTGTTCCTTAAATAAGACTAATATTAATTTAACTTGATAATTTTAGCCACCATTTTTAATCTTACCAAAACATTGGCGTATCTTGACATAATAAAATATTTTTAACAGAAAGATTTAAAGAACATTTATTAATTAGGATTTACCCAAATTTTGATCATTTATCAAGTTAAATATATTTGTTTTGCAATTCTGATAACTATTTTCGGTATTCATAAATTTGTACCAAAGCAAGTTGAAGAATATTTTGTTGTTATTGTTATATTGAAGACATTGTATGTATTTTCTTATATTTTTTTATGTGTACCCGACACCCCCAACATAAAGTAATTCTTAAATTAAATACATTAAGTAATCACGAGATCATTAAATTATTAATCGTTTGGTTATTTTGGGATGGCTTACTTTGAAAATTGGCACTATTCTATTGTAATAAAAATGCGCAAAGTAATCTACAAAATAGTTGTAGGTTGTTCATATTTTAGAAGCCAATTTATATCGACTTTATTTTATAAATCATGTGTTATATGGTACCAACATAGTTTAATTGTAGTTATTTTGAGGATATGTTCTGTAGTTCGGCGGATTTATTTAATGGATGGTAATTAGTTGGGTACTCGCCAAAAATTAAATTAAAAGTACTAAAAATAAAAAATAAAACAAGTAAAAGATACTTTAAAATCGACGTTTCGGTGGCAAATCTGCCACCTTTGTCAAGATAAATTGAATACAAATAATAAAAATAAAAATTAACTATTATTAGGTTTTAAATTTTAATTTTTTTATCTTTTTAGGAGATTCTGAAATGTCATGAAAATTTAATGTCAAAGACATTTCAGAGTCTCCTAAAAATATAAAAAAATTTAAAACCTAAAACCCAATAATAGTTAATTTTTATTTTTATTATTTGTATTCAATTTATCTTGACAACGGTGGCAGATTTGCCACCGAAACGTCGATTTTAAAGTATCTTTTACTTGTTTTAATTTTTTGGTTTTTGTACTTTTAATTTAATTTTTGGCGAGTACCCAACTAATTACCATCCATGTAGATATTTGTTTTTATATAGGGTCAATTGGGATAGTTGTGGCCGATTTTTAATGTTTTAAATTGTTTAAAATCACATACTTTAAAGTATTAATAATATACTGGTGGTTTAATGTACTTACAAACGAATTAGGTTTAAAAGAAAGATTTACAACATTCCTTAAGAAATGATTGACGTTTCAGTTAAAAAATTTCAGTACTTATCAGTAAAATTTCCGAGGCAAATGTTAACTAACTGCACTAATAGAGTAAGAGCCCTTGAGCGGCCGACTTTTGTTATTTTGTAAAAGCTTGAAGTTTGTGAGTGCATGCTCCCAATATAGGTAGAAGCAATGGCAGACTGAATTTTGACTTATAGTAGCCTTGGCAGGTACCAGGTACCAAGGGTTAATAAATTGAAACTTAACTTTCGTCATTTTGTACATGCTAAAATTTATATATGTTACTTGAGTATCTATTAGAAGATATTTTCTTAGTCGCCAGAGAATTTTTGATTTTACGCGCGTCTACAATTATCCCAGTTTACATTTACCCCAAATGACCCTATGAAAGCTAACCCTGAATAACCACCAGAGCTTTTGGCCCAACTAAAAATATTTTTACCTCGTTTTAAAAGTAAACTTTATTAAAATTCTACCAAATTTCAAATCAAAATATCCAGATGTATTCGAATGGTTAAATGACTAATGATATCGTGGTCACCCGGTTTAAAAATTATTTATTTCTTAATCATTTTAAAATAAGTCATTTTATCACTGTTAGACTTCTTAAAAATGACCAAAAAATTGTTAAAATTTAAATTTAATATAATCGAATTTATAATGCCATTTAAAAAGGCATATTTTCTAGTAAGCTTTCTAGATAGATTTTACGTTTTCCTAGATTATAATATACAAGCGTTTACCGACCAGTTGGTAAGTAACAAAATATGTCTAGTTTTACTAAAAAAAATTGTTATTTACAACGTTAAAACACCGAAAGAAATATTAACATTTAAATAGTTTTTCTGAATTCTTAAAAACCGACAAATACCATATAACAGAGGAATTATATGGTAATTTTAAAACTGCTCTTTTTATTTTTGCTGTTTGAAGTGAGACCGAGGAATATTTATATTTGGTATTTTTTCAAAACAAGTTCTTTTTTTTTAATTATTAAATAAAAATTATATACATCATCACACAAACATCGACTATTAATTTTTTTCAAAATTATTTTTAACTTTCCTAATACAATACATGGACTGAAACAAAGTAGTACAGAAAAATGGACGTTAGATTACGGTATGAAAAAATAAGGCTCCTGGTATATGATATACACGTCGTGCTACTTCAAAACGTTTTAGGTCCCTGTCCAATATCGACCTGCTAGTGTTCAATACACTAAAACTTAATTAAATGTATTGGCTGGCACGATGTGTTTACTGCTAATATCTAGTATCTACTAAAAATTACTTTTGATTCACTCGTCAAATGTTAATGACAAAACTTTTTAATCAGTTTATATAGATTTTTATTTAAATTATTAAAATAAAACCGGTGCCCGCGGCTTGTATCAACAGTACTGTTAACCACTACTTTTAATTACGTTTATTATTCAAGGAATGGCCACACGTAAACTCTTCCGTCCTATCATGAAATTATTAATTTTGTTTGTATAGTGCCCAATAAATACACTGATTGGTTATATTTTTATAGAATAACGAAATTTTGTAATTTAAAGATTACGTTATGCAATGTGTGTTTTTAGTTCCCAAAACTTGTGCTTTAAGAGGTCAATCATGTTTAATAACTATGCAATACTTCAGGTCTAAAAAATCATTATCGTCATTTTACTTTCTGGTTTTAAAACATAACCTGTGATTGATTTTATTTTTTTTAAATGTAAAACTCTTTTATTGCTATGTACTACAATAAAACAAAATTAATAAGCTAATTTACCGAATTCCCCCTTCTTTTGCACGAAATTCTTGAGTTTTTCGCTAAATTGGCACTTAATATTTGATTTCCACCTTTTAAAAACGTGGCGAGGGCGTGGCCACTGTGATTAATATGATTGAAAATAAAGTTTTACAAATTTATGAAAAAAGTGGTTTAAATAAATAAACAAAATGTTTTTAAAAGGTGGAAATCAAATATTGAGTACCAATTTAGCCTTAATACCATATTATCATAAAAACTAAACGTGTCCTACTTAAAATGCCTTTAGATTCGTGATCAGCGCCCCAAAAAAAAACCGTATACCAAATTTCATTAAAATCAGCGATGCGTCCGGTTTGTAAACAATTACCAATTTTTTTAGCTCTTTTAAAGACAAAAATATTAATAGCGGATCTTTTACGAGATAATAGAAATATTTTTAAAAAATCTGCACCTTAACAATAAATTTGTTTTATAACGGGCATTTTAGGTAAATTTTAAAAGTGAATAAATATACTAAACTAGTATCCAGCAAAATCCTTACGAAATTGACATGTACGATAGGATCATTAAGAAGTTAAATTAGGTGGATATATTTTTTTATTTTCTATAACCTTAACCTATTTCACGCGCCCATACGATACGTGTTATATTTTTAGATTTTAAAATCCTTTACCGTATTTTTATCTGTTAGTATAACTTTAAAATAGCTCATATTTTTCTTTTATAAAATAATACTAGGTACTTGAAGCTCCGTATATATTTTTTCTTATTAATAGGTACATCATTAACAGACTTGACTGATAATATTTAAAAACTTTATTTTAATATCAATAAGGGTTTACCCTTCAATTTTTTTAGAAGTATAATAACTAAATCACAATACAGCAAAAATAAACACGTAATTTGCAAAATAAGGTGACTTCAGAACTGTGGACCAAATTTTATCAGGTAAAATCTGGATGCCATGAAGTATACTTATATAATACAACCCAAACAGCAAAAACTTCCCGATGAGCAATCCACCATATAAGTGAAGCATGCGTTTACACTATTTCTCGACCTTGCTGCAGAGCTGGGCTACACTACCAAACATTGGTTAAGCTGTGGATCGAACATAAAGCATCGCGAGACCCGTGCTTTACTTATATGGTGGATTGCTCATCGGAAAGTTTTTGCTGTTTGAGAACCGTATTGTGCGAGTGTTTATAAACTTGTTTATTCAATTAACCAGATCGCCTCCGAATAGAAAAACGAAATGTTCGGTACGCAGTCCGAATAGATTCACATAGATTAAAAACGGTCCGCAGTCCGACTCACGGAAAATAAATTTTACGACGCCACTAGAGCACCGACGGCAAAGCCTGCCACTGCGCAACTTAACTGGCCGTCATTTAATGTGCCCTTTCAAACATGGTTCCACTCTACCGTAATACTACTGAAAAAAATGTGACATAGGATCTGTGGACCCAATTTTATCAGGTAGTTAAATAGGTACTTTAAAAGGATTATATTTTGGTAGAATTGCGTATCAAATTTTATCAGGTAAAATCGGGATTCTCTGAACTACTTAAAAGCAATAAAGTAATTATTGCCTCGGAAGGTGAGTAAATTTGTTAATTGAACTAACGAGATCTAACCTGATCGCCTCCGAATAGGTATAGAATATCGAATAAGTAATAAAACAGTATTGTGAGGGTGTTCATAAATTTGTTTATTGACCTAACCAGAACTAACCTGATGGCCTCCGGAATAGGAATGAAAGGTTCGGTACGCAGTTCTGTATAGATTAAAAACGAGATTCGGCAGTTCCGAAAACCAAATTTTACGACGCCACTGGAGCACTCGACCAAGCGCCTCAGTATTGTCGTTGCCTAGACCACGGACAACGCTTGCTACTGCGCAACCCAACGACATGCGCAACCTAAATGCCTCCAATTCTGTACCAATCTTAACTTGGGTTCACTCTAACTGCACACATGTTGTACACTTTTGCGGCGCAATTTTTTATAGCAGGATAATAAATACACTTTATGTTTACACAAGCATGCTTGTGTAACATAAATTTTATTTATTATCCCGCTATAAAAATTGCGCCGCTAAAGTGTACATGTGTGTGGTGAGTAACTTTATAAAAGCAGATTACTCTGTACGGGCTTGGCAATGCCAAGACAGTGTCGATGTTAAATCATTATTCCGCCTAGTGACGCAACTTATTAATTAAGATAATTATGTTACTGATACAAGTGATAACCCTTATTTTAAATTACACAGATTTACATGCCAACATGTATTTTTAAACATAAATGTTCGTGATGCTCCATTAAGCAGACCTAAAAATAATTATATCGAGAAGTTTATTACATAGCGCAAAGAACAAAACTGTGTTTTTTATTAAATATTAGTGGTACAAATACCTTTCAGAAAAGGCGATCAGACACAATGAGCAATAACCCAAATATGGCAATTTTATGCTACTACAATAAAAAGAAACTATAAATTGCATTTGAGCACTTCCCGTCGGCCGGCAATCCATCCACAAACAATGGTTTACTATTTTAAAGATCATCTGACAACTTTGTTGCTTTTCTAACCAGAAATAACAAACTTGGCCTCTCGAAGTTATTCTCGAGTCTAACATTAATTTGACACTACTTTATCTCTATTTTCTACAAAAAAATCTGCTTTAATTTGTTCTTTTATCAAAACCTATTTCTAATCGCGTAAGATTCATAAATAATATATTGTTCTCGCATTTTTCTAATATAGATTTCCGCACTTTACGCACTGTATAAATAGCACATTTCGCTGTGATTCTGAGCTGTTTTATATATTACTCTAAGGAACAATCATATTTGCATGTTAATGATAGTATAGGCTTTATAACTGAAAATATTTATGCGCTTAACAAGTTTTCACCTTTTTAACTTTGGTACTAAAGTAGAAATTAACCTATATTTAAGCTCCTACTCTCACTTACAAAATGAAGGGTACAACAATAAAACAAGGAATGTAAGTTTTTATCAAAATCGAGATTATAAGCGCGATCTGATGGCATATCGTTATACTTTTATTGCTCAAAATATCATCCAAATAATACTAATATTGTCGACCGACCCGAATAAATAAATATTTAAAGCATTCCATCTAAGAAAGTTGTTTTTGTGACCGTCCTTATTTTATTCCTGTACCCTGCAAATACTAACATTTTATTTTTTATCGCCTTTATTAGGGTGAGCTAAGTGACACAAAAGTCAACAAGAAAAGCAATGCGTTTCGTTTGATGTCCATTTTGGAACCGCCAACCCACCGTCATGTATAACGATGTTTTTATGTCACTTAACTCACCCGTAACAAAATACTTTATTATATTAAGAAAAAAAACCATTTGATACTGATTTGTTTAAACCTATAAAAACCTTGCTTGAAGGGCCGCCAAATTCAAATTTTTAATTAACAAAATTACTTGTTTCACATATTCTTAAAATTAATCAATTATTAAAAAAAAATGAACCCGAAAATAAAATTGGGAGTGCTTTAAAGCATAATATGTAACTTTATTAATTCAGTACATAAGATTTATTTTTACTCAGATATATTTGTAGCTTGATTAATGCAAAATAATTAAACCATGTATTTTAGACTTTTCGTTCGTCATTTACATTTGGTCAACCAATTTGTAAACACTGTCATATCGCCAATTTGAATTCGCTCACAGCGCTTAGATCCAGAAGAAAGATGCCGTCAATTTAGCGTGAATCTTTCCTTGATCCCCGAAGGTAAAAAACGTTCATACGACACCTCTAGCCGCCACTCCGGGAAGAACTTTGTAGTCCTCTACGCACGTCCGCACTGTTCGGAGGTTGCTCAAGTTCTAATTTATATACAAAACTGTAACCTTATTCTGCGCAGTCAACAGTGGCGGATTAACGTATAAGCACTACAAGCACGTGCTTGGGTTCCCTATTCTCCAGGGGCCCCCATTCTCTGCTGCTTTTATTTTATACCTACGAGTTATCGAGATTCACCCACATGTCCGAGATCACAAGGCGCGGGCAGTCCGGAAGTGACCCCTCATACTGTTAGTGAATATGATAATTACGTTTTGATATTACCTGTTTTTGGTTTGTCTAAGTTGTTTACTTTATTATAAAAATTTCCACGTAAACACTACTTTAGTATTTTTTATTTAGCTTCCAATGTAGCGATACTCCCCTTCACATACACCCACGCAGGGCCCCGCCCGCCGCGTGCCCGCACTTTGTCCTTTCATCTTCCAACAATAGAGGGCCTACACAGCCTCTGTGCTTAGGGCCTCGGAAACTCTTAATCCGCCACTGGCATCAACATATTCGTTTTATTTTCTTGTAACGAGATATTTGGACTGTTACTTTTACTAAAATAAACTGAGATAGGCAAGAATTTGGCAAATGTTTTATTCATAGTTAAACCTGTTTTTTTGTTTTCCAAAATTACCAAATTCATAATGTATGGTGTGCTTTTTTTTAACTACTTAATTATTTTTTTATTAATTAGTACTGTCTTAGGACAGCTATTTTACGCTTGCAGGGGTTATTAATTCCATGTTTGCTATTTCAGAGACGTATCGATAATACTACGAATATTTAATAATAATTTTTATAATCTCGATGAGGTTTTTCAAGTATGGATAGACCATGGTCATGTAAAAGCAAAATTGTGTAAGTAACCGCACTATAGATTTCCTTTGATAGAATATACAGGTTGAGCTAAATAACATAACACATAGGCAATGTGAGGAAAAGAGACATCTAATTAAATCCCGACATGTAAACATGCGTGACTAATACTGCTTGTTTTGTTATTCTATTACTCGCCGATGTACCAAAACTGTTTGTTTAAGCTGTATACATATAAAATATAACCTAATAGAACAGAATAATGGATGAGGAAATATGCTATAGTAAACGTAATAGGAAAAGCTGCCGTGGTAAGTAAGTAAAGGGGTCTCCATTTTTAACGTTCGATGTTTGACAACAGCGGATGACCAAGGCAAGAATGATACAGCCGTTAAATATCAGCGGAGTACTTAGTCAGTGATGACATTTTACTATGGAACGCTACGCGATTGAACAACGCGTAGAAATCGTTAAAACTTATTATCAAATTCAGTGTTCGGTTCGCCAAACGTTCCGTGCACTGCATTTAATTTATGGTATTCCCACCTAGGTCCTGCGATTTAACTCCGTTGGATTTCTTCTTGTAAGGCTACATCAAATTTCCAGTATATGGGGACAAACCAAAAACGATTTCCGCACTAAAGGCCAACATAACTCGCACCATTGGGGATACTGGGCAAATTTGTGTCAGAATGTCATCGAAAATTGGATCTCTAGGATTCGAATGATTTAGCGAAACCGCGGCGGTCATTTCGCTGATATAATTTTTAAAACTTAATGTCATCAAATATGCTTTAAAATAAAAATACAACCATTACAATATAATTTTCATAATTTGTTTTATTTTCATTCAAAGATAGAGCGCTGAAAATGGAAAACCCTTTACCTTTTTTTTCGAAATCTATTATAAAACTAAATTCTTTATTATACGCAGAATAATGAAAAATTATTACCAAATAATTAATGCCAACTCGAATTTAAAAACGTTGTGCTATTATGCTATTAGGAGAGTTACAACATTGTGTTATGGCCTTTGGCATAATTTCACACAACCTATCCATATTTCAGGCTATAGAATATTTTACACAAAAAATATAATAATATTGTAACTGCTTTGTAAAAAATATAATAATATTGTAACTAACTTTGTAAACTAATGTTTGTTTACGTTTTTTACCACGATGTAATTTATTTTGCAACCAAGACAAATTTACTACCATGGCTATCTCTGTACTTGCAACCTTTTTTATCCTTCGATTTATGTAAATATTACTGTACTTACGTCTTTATGCGTTTTAACTTGTTTTTTTCACCATTTAAATAAATAAAACCATTTATTTGTGTTTGTTATTGTCTCAAAACACACGGTATACATAAATACATTTAAGGCGTCATGTATGAATATAAATGTATTTATTTAACAAATATTCATGATTATACAAAACAACTAATTTTTAACAAAAAATAATATATATGGCTACTAACCTTCTAGCAAGGAAAAAGTTTAACCATTGTATTACTAAGGCCTCGGCTACTAACAAGCGGCAAGAGTCAGATCGGTGCCTCTGATCTTTATGTTAGCATAAAAAATATTTCAAATATCAGGCAGCTGCAACATACGTGAGTGTTAAAGCGATGCCACTTGCCGCCCAAACCAAACAAATATTAGCTGCAGCTTTTATTATATGTATTATTGATGATTCCAAAACGCCGCTAATGTTGACTGTTATCACAAACCATCGTTGCTAGTACCACCGCAGAGATTTGCCACCCTGCCGCTTGTATCGTAGCTGAAGCCTAAGGGTTAAATCTGCGTTACGTAACTGTAGAATAATCTGTAAAATGTATGCTCTATCGCTTTGTTTGTAACAGACGCTTATTATTTCATCAAAATTATGTACCAGTAAAAATGCATCAAAGTGTGCCAAAAGCGCATTTTCTACTTTTTTACTAAAACTGCTTTGCTACAGTTTACAATCACTTTATCGTGATATTCTAGTGAGAAGAGTATGTATACACGTTTTACTCGTCTAAATTCTATATTATATTTATGTACAAACATTTTTGTATTTTGCGATTCCATACTTGTAGCATTGTAATAATTTTAAAATTTGTTGTGTAATATTTTTAAAGCACGCCTTTTTTATTATTATTAAAAGACAGTGAACATAACAATGTGAGCTGTAAAGGATCTTAACAATACTACAAAAACCTTATAATAAAACAAATATGGTCATTCTAGTAGAAAAGTGTTATAACTCAAAAATAAAACTAGGTTTGACATTAACTTTCCTCAGTTTATCATAATTTTAATATTTTTCCTGTTTTTAATTATTTAAATTTATTATTATTGAGTCGTTTTTGTAAGAAAATAAGTAATCAAAAATAAACCGTTTATAGAACTCTTATTATTTTTTCTCATGAAGAATATAACAGTAATAAGGCAAAATTTAAAAAATACTATGATTGAAAGGTTTTTATATGAAAAGCCGCAAGATCAGTACAATATGTTATGTATCAACGATGTATTATATTAAATATATTTCGTTGTACACGCTTTACAGTGCAGCGAGCTTAAGGGACTGTTGGACAAAATATATCCAAAACTAATTGAGATAGACATATTATCAAATTTGGTATTTTTGTAAAACTCTTTGGACGTTCTTTATAACGGTGTATGCAGGGTGTTGCATTTAAAAATATCATTCTTTTTGTCCTACCCTGTTTATCTTAAAAGATAATAAAAATTAAATAATTCATTTGAAAAGTACAGAATAATCCCAATAAATCGGTATTTTTGATAATTTTGTAAGATAAAAAGTAAAAACTTAGGGGATGTAAATTAATTGGACTTTAGGTAGTATTTATACTTAAGTACTATTATACTAAAATACTAAATAATGTTTATAATTAACGGGTTGTACTGATTACTTTTGGATCATCAGGATCTTGAATGTTAAAAGCATTTATAATTAGTTTTATTAAAACTTTTTTTTCTTGCCCTGTTGCAGAAAACCAAGCTTTAAAACAGTTACCCTAGATCACTCTTGCAGAGTAAAAACTATCTAATCAGTTTTTAGAAGTGTTGCAAATAATTGCAATTCTAAGTATGGTAGCCTGAATCTACGTTAAATTTACAACAAAATAGCAAAAAAAAAAATATATATATATATATATATATATATATATATATATATATGATTATTTAGTTATTGTAGTAAATGCTTAAAAAGGGAAAAAAATTAGGTATTTGTCCACAGATCGCTGCACTGTGCGCTGTGTAAACTATAAGCTTTATGTTAAATCCGTTACGTAATGATCTAAATTAATAATAGCATTTAAAAAATAACTTTTTTATTTTAAAATCACCCAATTTAGGCTTACTCTAGTGCATCTTTTGGCTAACCAAAACAATAGATTAACCTGAAGTTAAACCCATTGTTTATCTGTCAACCAATAAGGTGCCAAAATTAACCAGAAACCCCCCAGAAATGTTTCAAAAGAAGCGTTTATTTGGTGCTTCTTGTCAATGGCTTCTTTCAAATGGTAACTAAAATGCTTGTTAAAAACTATCAGTAAATATTGCTAAAAAATTTAGTAACTAAATTTTTATGTGCGTTTTAATTGGCTCATTTTATGTTAATTATGTCTATATTGGCCAATGCCTTAAAAACATATTCTTTCAGAGGCATAATATTCTCCAGGAATTTTGAACGGAATTTGATAATATCTAAAAAAACAAATTCTTTTGTTTTTTAGAAAATATAATAATAGATGCTAGAACAACTTTAAATATCATGTACTCGCGAATAAATGAACTTCATGGCAAAATTTCCTATGAGTAATGTAACTGCAATATTGTTGTTTTCCTAAATCTACGGTAAACGCACTACCGAAATTTTATTAGAAAATCCCTTAAAAATTCGTTTGCAAGTAATGACGACCAGAGGTTACTTGGGTTTTTAAGGACTTTTGCTCTTAGATATGTTTATAGGATAATTTATTATTACTATAGACTATACAAAACAAAAAAAATACCTCCAATTAATAACTTTGATTTTTATGTGAAATTTAATCTTGTAGAAAATGACCAAATGTTGCTTGTTTATATAAAGTTAGTAATTATCAACCTCCTATAATTTATAAGGTATGCTTTAGAATTATATACTGGGTTAGTAAAAAGTACCGCAACGGTTAAATAATATCTTTTTAATCAAGAAAGTTGCTTTAACAAAAATTTCTGTCGGAGTGTTTTGTGCTATACGAATGGTTTGTTTTTGTTCACTTGACCACGTGACAAATGCAATTTGAAATATTAATAAGTTATCGTCACCCCAATTCGCAAGTCTTACAACTCGAAAATCGCAAATAAACGTTTCCTGTAGTCTATTGCTTAAAATTCGCATTGTTGTGATAGAAGATTTACCAGTTTTATGATAGACAGATTTGTTTTTTCTTTAATGACTCCCCTTAATTATCATCGCCACCAATTTGGTGCGTCAATATTACCATTTCCACTAGTTACTATAGTTTAACAAAACATCTTCAGGGGTTTTAAAGATATTATGAAGTTGCAGTACTTTTTTCGAACTGTGTATACCAAGAGCTGAATTTTGGACTCTAATAATTGAAATCACAATGGGATAGGTACTAAAAGAAAGAAAATAATAATTTTTGGTATGTTGCTTTGATTCGAAATAAAATGTTTTTTTAGTCACTATACTGCAGGCTTCTAATATTGTATAGGGTATTTTTATAATTTTTAAAATGTTCTATTGTTGTTTGTACATATTATAAATAAAATAAATTTGTTGCCAAAAATAAATTGTTTTATTTCCAACATTGTCAACATGAAAAGTAATGACTTTAAGAACTTTGCCCGAATAATTTTTAAACGTTTTTAATACTGTTAACAGAGGGCGTGCTAGCGGATAATAAGATAATAAGCTACTGCGTTTATTCGCCATTGCGACTTTTTAAGGGGATGTCGTAGCACGTTAAATGAGCTAAAACGCGATTCGCTGCCGTTTTTAAATATTTGTTTGAGAAAAAAGTTGTATATTGAAAAGTTTCTTAAAATGATCCAAAGATTATCGGAAAGTTGGTTATTTTTACGGTTTTGTAATTTTGGGAAATTTAATGTGTTAATTATTACCATTACCAAAAATCAAATAACTTTCCGATAATCTTTGGATCATTTTAAGAAATTTTTCTATGTACAACTTTTTCTCAAAACAAATATGTAAAAAACAGTAGCGAATCGCGTTTTAGCTAATTTAACGTGCTACGGCATCCTCTTGAGGTATTATGTTATCGCCTACACCGAACTGATGATGAGAACCAAAATAGTTTTAAATCGGTCTGCGGTTGGTGATCCCAATTGGCTCTGAACGAAAATCCTTTAACTAGTGTAAAAATCTGAATCTACAGATCGGACAGTGTTCGACAGATGCAATCTTGCAGTACAAAGAAATTACAAGCAGTAAGTTTTCCCTTCTCATTTTTGTTGTTTTGAGGTGATCACTATAACTCTTGACTGGATCATCTAAAGCCGTCACTTTAAGGGCTTGGCGAATGATTCGTCGGTGATTCAGGGCTTGTCGGTTTTTAGGCGTCAAAGGAGCGCGCTAACAGGTTGGTTAGTTTGGACGGATGTTGTTTGGCGAATTTTTGCAAGTCTGGACGCGCCTTATGAAAATGATAAAACCAAACGAATATAGTTTGAAAAATGTATAATCTATAAATCGATCAAAATAATAAGAAAACAAATATTTTTTTTACAAAATGGCGGCTTGTCTAACACAATAATCGATTTCGGGTCCCAAATTTAGGTTATTAAAAAACAAATATTTATCGTAAAAGAAAACCCTTGGATTAATTGCTAAAAAATATATCTAAGAAGTTTGTGTCAAAATTTGCGAGCGATCGGTTTAGTAGTTTTCGAGAAATCGTGGTCACCGTCACCAAAAACAGTGTTTTCAGAAATACGCGTTTAAAGCTTTAAGAGAGCTATACACTTGAATTGCGCGCATTTCTTCGAAACTGATGATGAACCGAAATTTTTCAGAAAATATACTTGAATGCATGTGCACTTGAAATACATATGCTTAAAAAAAACGATTTTTTTCAAAATCGCAAGTGGATATATCCCCTTCAGAACTGTTCATTTCAAAACCAATTACCCATCTAAAAGACCCGTACAACCTGTAACCATAACACATGAGTGACAGTAAAATGGCAGTTTAGGTACGAATCTACTTAATCTCATAAATATTAATGTGGAATGGAGTACTTTGAAGATAATAATATTAACACCTTCTCCGAACCCAAAAATTTACTAAATTTATTAAATACCTCAAAAGCATCTGATAAAGTCGACATATGGACAGAAGATTCAGTTTCATCAGCTGCCAGAATAGTCTGCGGTATGTTTATTTGTACAAATGTTAGACACTGCGACTTTATTAAAAAAATAAACTATAGTAATAAGGCAAAATGTGTTACATAAAAAGGAAAAATGTATATTTAGCAATAAAATCCTTTATTAGGATGTATTATCCTGAAAATACTAAGTACTTTTAGTAAGGGCGCAACTTAATGTGGCTTTGAGGACAATTGAGGTCCTTCCAAGCAGAGTTGGGTAGTATTCGAATAGTCGGTATTCTGAATCCTATTCAAAACACATTTGGCTGGTTGGTCGCAAATACTATTCAAATACATCTGTGTGCTTGGTATTTAACTGAATATACTTTTTTGGTGTTCCCCATCACCACAAAAAGTGATTGGAAAATTGTTATTGACAATTATATTTTTAAAAGGCCCTAGATAGCAAACCAAACAAAAAAATACTAAGAAGTTTTATTTCCTAAAAATTTTTTAACTTAAATTATATCCAGAAAAAATCGGGTGTTGAAGCTTCCCCGACTTTCGGTTTCTACTTTATTGCTGACTTTTTACACTGTAACAAACTATTTGGTCAGCAGCAACAAATTTTAGATTAATTTTTACTTTAACAAATCGGGTGTTAAGCTAGCACGGACAGTATTACTTTAGTCAAAATAAAAAAATCGTTTTCTGATTTTTTTTCAGCAACAAATCGACTTACCTTTGTTTAATGTAATTCACCTTTTTAGCGTATATCTATGCTAACTTAACGAAAGGATGGAACTGTTACCGATCGTTCACGATCGGTTTGAGCAATAAAATCGTTTATTTGGCAACTCATTAGCAACTAAAAAGCAACTAATTCTGAATTTTTTTAATTTTCGCCGATTTTCTATTGGCAGGTTTTCGGACCTCCATGATTATTCTACTAGTGAACTAACCAGTTGTGGAATTATTTTTAAACAAGCTATTTTTAAAATTTTAGTTCTTTTACTTAGAATTGGTTTTATACTGATTCAAGTAGGAAGCATCCCTGTCGAAAATGTATATATTATTATTATTAGAAATATAATTGAAATTGCAACAGCAATATTTTCTTATGGTTTTATTGGATTTTACTTTTCATATGGCATTAAAACATTTTATGGTGTTGTTAACTACGATGGATTTATCGGAGATAAAAATGCAGATCTCAGCGCAGCTACAATAGGTAATTTTCTCCTATTATTCAATATTATAATTTAGTAATATTAATGACAATTTTATTTAACAAAGTTTTTTTAAAAAGTTAAGGCCTGAAATTTTTAAATTTTAAAGTAAACCCAGAAAAATCTAATGTTTACTAGATTCTTTCAAATAAATTTATCTTTTAGGATTTTCTGCTTGCCTTATTGGAACAGCCATAACGTCCAGCTTCTTAGTTGCAAGATTTCATCAACTTCCAATGCTTATAATAACATTCTTTACCTGCTCAATATTTCAACCGATTTTGATATCTTGGTGTTGGAGCAAGTATGGTTGGATGAAAAAGTACACACTACTGGAAGAAAGGGTCGAAATTAAAGATTATGGAGGAAATTTGGTTGTGCATGTTCCTACTGCTACAATTGGTCTGATTGGAGCAATATTTCTTGGAAGAAGAATATTGAAAGTAAAAGACGTAGACCGTTTTTCTCTTGGAAATGAATACATTAGTGGCACATTAATAGGATATATGTTTATTATTATTGGTCATATTGGTTTTAATCTGCCTACAAAGGCTTATGAATCTCACCACACTCTAAAAGATTACATTAGCCACATCTCAGTTAACAGTCTTATGGCAATGGGTGCCGGTATTTTGATAGTATCCTTGCTTCAGGTGATACTAACCAGAGATGTATACAAATATTGGATAATGGTTAAATGTTTACAGGGTGGAATTGCTGGTATGGTCAGTGTAGCAGCAGGAATCGACGTTTATTCACCAGCAATTAACTTTGGAATTGCTTCTGGAGGAGCTTTAATATTCTTTATTGTATCCAACCTTATTCACTATTCAGCATTAGAAGACTGTTGCAATATAACAGCTATTTATCTCATATGTGGTTCAATTGGGATCCTTATTCCAGCTTTGCTTGCTAGTGAAGATAATTTAGGATTGAGTATTCCAGTTAAATTTAAAATGATACATTTTCTATGGCAATTTCTTTGTCTTCTGATTATTTTTATTGTAACATCTCTAATATATTTACTAATATTTACAATATTATATGCAATGGGCATATTAAAAAATAAATTTGAAAAAGTTAACCATCAGAGAGCAAAAATTTTGTATGGAAGGCTTCCATGGAGAAGATATTTTGACAGGATATTTATGATCAGTTATAAGAGCAAAGAAATTTCACCTGAGAGTAATCGAAGTGAAATAAGCCAAACATTTACTGCTGTATAATTTTAGGTGTTAAAATAAAGGCACAATAAATACATAATAAATAAGTTTTATTTAAGATATATTTCTGGCAAATAAGCAACTAAAAAGGAAATAGCAGGTAGAAATATTGAACCTGTATATTAAAACATATTAATATTAATCAGAAGTAAAACTAAACTTAACTAATCAGAACATATTACCTGGGGTTTTTCACCCCAGGTGAAAATGTGCTTACTTCTGAGATTCACACTAGCCTGTCATGGGTATAATATATGGCATCTCTGTTATCATGCATTTTCACCCACCAAATGAGGACCAGTTCTAATTTTTTTCCATGTGTGCTGCCTTTTTGCCAAAATTCCCTACATAAATTTATGGTTGATACCACCAAATGACATGATAATCATTATAATGTGTGTGGATATGATTTTACAGGTGTTCTTGAAAGAACCCCTGCAATCTGCTGATGGGTAATGACTCATGCATCAAGGGTGAAAACTCTTAGGTAGGAATCAGCCATAATGTACTAACAATTTGTCAGTTTATAAATTATCATTCATTTTTGTATTTTCTTGATTGGATGCAGTTATCAGTTGATTTAAAGCTTCTCCTTATTAGATCCCTTCAATTTAATAGGATCACTTATATCCCACCAAACAATAGGTAGAATCTTATTTATTAAAAAATAACTAATAATAACATAGGTCATTCCTCTATTCATCAAACATATCATCATAAGAAACCAAATCCCTTTTATCTCTATGGCTGCCTTTTTGGGAATGAGTTGATGCAAGAGTAGTCCAAGCAACGGAGGATGTAGATTCGTTAATTGGTTCAATCTGTGGCTGCCTTCTAGCAAGAGATACTTGAAGTTGAATTCCAGAGACCATACTACCATCCATCTCAGCAATTGCTCTGTCTGCAGCATCAGTTTTATCAAATGTTACAAAACCACGATTTTTTTCTATTTCCATAGAA
Organism: Listronotus bonariensis; assembly: GCA_014170235.1. NCBI lineage: Eukaryota > Metazoa > Arthropoda > Insecta > Coleoptera > Curculionidae > Listronotus > Listronotus bonariensis. The sequence goes on from JACEGR010009226.1 coordinate 21,690, forward strand.
ATGTTGATAATATTACCAATGGTGGAAAAATGTTTCTTAAGAAATTCCTCAGTAATTTTATACCCAGATACATAAATAGTATTTCCTGTTCTTGGTTTTTCAGGTTTATCTTTAGGTTTCTCAACTACACTTCTGTCTTCTCTATCTCGTACATTTGCAAAATTGTCATAAAGATTCTTGATCCTTGGAGGCTTATTTTCTGGGTTATCAGGTCCATCTTCCATTTGTATTGCAGAAAATGGTTGGTATCCACTGACAGTTTTATCAGATATCAACTTACGCTCCAAACCTCTTGGCCTTTTAAATCCCTGCTCTGGCTGTTTTTGCTGTTTAGTTATAGCAGGAATAACGCCGGATTTTATTAATTTTTTAGCAACTTCTCGCGCATCTCTGGCTTCTGTAGGTCTTTTTGGAATTGCTGGTTTTTCAGGTTCTGGTTTAGGTGCTTTTAGGGCCATTAATGCCTTTTTCTTTTTCTTTAATTTTGCATATTTTGCCTGAAGCATTAATTCTTCTTCCGTAAAATTAGCGGGAAAATGAATATACACCATAATTTCATATAATCTAAAAATAAAATATTTATTTTAATTTATTACATGCATTAATGCAGATAACTGTAAACAAAATAAATTAAAGTTGATCTTCTCAGAAATCTTATGTACCTATTAATCAATTGCTAAAATCATAGGCATTTACAGATGGCAGATTTCTTTATTTATTTTATTTTTTATTTATTTTAAATCGTTTATTGTCCAAAGAATCAATTTACAATTCTCATTGACAAACAGTGTTATAAATATATACATCCATACCAAAATCTCTCCCCACTTAACAATTATACGCTTCGACTTATCAAAATAATATGACTAAATTAAAACTATTAGAAAGGCTAGAAACGTAGAGCAACGTCAGTCATTAAAATTTAAAAACACACGCCCTTATTTACCAAAACAATACAATTAAGTTGAAATTAAAAATAAAATCGCTACAAAGGCCAGAAAAGTAGAGCGTGTCAATCATTAAAATTTAAACAATATCAAAGTACAATTACATTTCCAAACAAATACATCTAGATACTTGCACATATACAACACACATACAATATTTATAAAACAATTAAGAACCAAATCAACATTAAGGCTCACTGCACTCACATCAAAAGCAAAATCAGATGTATCAAGTGCAGTCATAGTATGGGTCGAGCGTTTTTTAAAACTGCTCCTCAAAGTATTCACTTATGGAGTAGTATGCCTTCTCCAACAACATGGATTTAACATTACGTTTAAATAGTTTTATATTCACGATTGATCGAATGCTGTAGGGCAGGTGGTTGTACATCTTTTTGCATTATAAAATATTGAGTTTTTCACCAGTGAATTATGTGGTATTGGTAGAGATAGACAACCTGTCTGCCTAGTATTGTACGCGTTATCATTAATTAACAACCCATTACCATACTTTTTGTGTGTCAAACACACTGACTCAAGTATAAACAGACATGCAAAAGTCAATATTTTATGTTTAACAAACAATGGTCTGCAGGAAACCCTTGTAGCTACTCTGCACATGTATCTAACAGCCCGTTTCTGTAGTACAAAAACTGAATTGATTAAGTACTGGCTCGAGTTACCCCAAAAACAAATTCCATATCTTATATGGGATTCCACAAGTGAAAAATATACCGTTCTGGCAACCTCAATATTTAGCTCTCTGCTTACGTTTTTTACTGCATAACAGCCAGAGGCCAGTTTGGCACAGAGATTTAAAATGTGTGTCCTAAAGCTCAATCTAGAATCTATAAAAATACCCAGAAATTTGGAACATGTACAATTATTTATTTGATTTTGGTCAATAAAAACATTGGATATGGGCCCATTAAAGTGCAGAATACTTGTTTTATTAACGTTGAAGGTCAAATGATTAGCATCACACCATGTTTTGACCTGTAAAATATCGTCTGAAACCATTTTATGCAATTGTTCTGGGTCATTACTATGCCACAAAATAGTTGTATCGTCAGCAAATAACGTGAAACTACCACTAATATTTAAGCCTACTAAATCATTAATGTACAATAAAAATAAAATGGGTCCTAAGACCGACCCTTGTGGTACACCAGAAGCACAATTTAACAAATCTGACTCAGACCCTTGTAGAGTTACTTTCTGCGTTCGATCCTCCAAGTATGACCGAAACCACGCATGCGACATCCCTCTAAAACCATAGCGCTCCAGCTTTTGCAGCAATATACCGTGATCCACGCAGTCAAAGGCCTTAGAGAGATCACAGAATACCGCCGCCGCTCTTTCTCCTTCATTTAATTTCAAGTAGAGATTGTTCAAAAAGAGAAAACTGCATCATTCGTACCATTATCCTCCTGAAATCCAAACTGAAATACGTTTAATATGTTGTTTCTTCTTAGGAAAGACATAACTCTCCTTTTTACCAGTTTCTCCACTACTTTGGCCTGGGTAGGTATCCTAGAAATAGGGCGAAAGTTGGAAGGAAAATCAGTTTCACCACTTTTGTGAATTGGAATTACAATTGCCATCTTAAGTGATGCCGGAAAAATGCCTCTTATGAAAGATAAGTTTATCGCTTCAGTCAATGCAGCTAAAGCAGAGTGGGGGAGGCTTTGAAGAATTTTAATCGAAATACCATCCCACCCATAAGCATTAGTTTTCTTTATTTCAGAGTATATCTCTTTTAATTCGTCTATATTTGTAGGCATAAGAAAACACGAATCGGTTATACTAATATTCCTCAAATAATCCAAGGGACTCGTCACTGGATCTATGCCTTTCACTAGCTTTTCCGCTATTGTACAAAAAAATGTGTTAAACTCATTGGGCTTCACAGATGTTTGGGGAGTTTTTTTGTCATTTTTTCCTCTGAGCTCATTAACAATATTCCAACTCTCTTTTTGTTTGTTATTAGACGTTTTTATCCTACTTTCGTAGTATTTATTTTTTGCCAACTTTACAACTTTTCTGTAAATATTTCTGTACTTGTTGAAATAGGACACGAATTCGACATTATCGATAAAGAATTTACGCGCCGTATGTAGGAATCTCATATTCCTTGACGATACTTTAATTCCCTTGGTAATCCAAGGTTTTTTTGGCTTGATTCTGATAGCTTTTATTGGAAAACATTCATTAAAAATATGCGTTACAAGAGCATGGAACTCGTTAAGAGGATCCTCGTTTTCCATGATTTCCAACCAATTAACAGTTAAGGATCTTTGATAAAATTTATGAAAATTTCTTGTAGAGAAAATTCTACCACTTCTGATAGCTGCCACTTTATTATTCGTAACACAAGGCACAGTACACAAAACCGCCTCGTGGTCCGAAAGTCCAGCATTAACCACCGTGCAAGAAACCTCTTCCACACTTGAACACACATAATCCAAAATCGTAGAAGAATTTTTGGTGACTCTAGTTGGTGAAGATACATGCATTTTCAAGTTAAATGACCTTAACAAATTTGTGAGTTCAAGAGTGTATGGGCTCACAGAATTGTCATAGTTAATATTAAAATCACCACATAAGACAACACTACATTTAATGGATAATTCACACAATAATACTTCTAGCCTTTCTAAAAATAAACGTTCGCTGCACAGGGGTGGTCGATATCCACATAATATATACATTTTTAATTTGTCCGAGAAACATATTGTGACGTTTACATTTTGAAATATACATCACTTGACGTCACTTGGGCAAATGTACCATATGGAACTATTGTGACGTATAGATTTTTGGCATATACATTACAGTGTCACTTTACGTCACTGGGCAAATGTACCATATGGAACTATCTTCTTGGGACCATGAGACCGGTGGACCATCAACACTAACTTTGCATTTTCTAGGACCAACTTAACTTATTGAACTAATTAAATTTAGTACGGGCATATCCCTAGGGATAGCCCGTACGGGGCTTAACTCAAACTTTAACTCTTTACTTGACTTTACTAACTCTTTCTTATCTAATAAACAATCAATCCCCGTCTTAAAATTTTGTTCTCTTTAAATATTAAATTTTTCAGTATTTGTTTTGCATTTCTAGGCTACTCGCTTGTTTAATGTTTTTGTTTTATTATTATAAGAGTAACCTAGAAAATTGTTTGATTCATACTTTTTAAACCTTGACACTTCACGTATTGTTTTATGTACCAAATTTCCCAATGTTAAGTAACCCAATTATATTTAAATTTCCCAAAAATGTATATTTTTAAAATTCCCAAAATGTATACTTTTTTATACTAGGTGTTCACATATGCCCCTTCCCTGAAAGCGTTGGACCCACAACGCTATTAGAAATCAGACAAATTTACTTTAAACCTTTAAAAAAATTAGCAATATTATCGAAAAACGATAGTTCCATATAGCTTACAAATATTTAAAACCTAACATTATGTTACTTATTATAAAAATTATATTTATCGTAAATAATCTTAACGTTTTATTAAATTTTTGTTTTTTCCAATTAATTTTTTTTCAAAAAATGCACGAAAAAATGTAAAAATAGTTTTTTTTCTAAAAAATAATTCATTTAGGTTATATTTAACATTATGACTCTTTTTTTTTTGAAATTTTAAAAAATTCTTCCGGATAAATTATCTAAAATAATTATTTAAAAAGTTCTAGAGATGTTTTTGCTGAAATAATTAGTTCAAATAAGATTTTAGCTTAATTGTTAAAAACCTTTTTAAGCTTTTCTTTAAGTAGGTACTTTAAATAAATATAGTTTTAACGGTAAGATTATTTTTTAGACAAAAAATGACCTAATTATTGTTACTCATAAATTGTATTTTTTTTTATTAATCTTTAAGTTTACTAGATATTTACGTACTACACAAACAGCTAAATAAGCAAAAAAGTTTGTGTTATTTAAAATTGACCCGTTCTGTAACAATAAAAGTGAACTTGGCCTTGTCTCGTCAGCAAAACGTTGAACCATTAAAAAGTAATTCAATGATTTATTTAATATACCAGTGGGAAAGAAAATAATTAACTATGTTTTACATGTACTATTAATTAGGTGACTTTTTTCTATTTCATCTTTTGCCCTTTTTAAATTTATTGGATAGTTTAAAAACAAAAAAAATATCTCTTACATAAAAAGAAAATCAAATTTTTTTAAATATTTATACTTAGAAATTAACCTAATATTCCACATTTTTCTTATACTAGCCTTTATAAAAAAATTGCGTCCACCTTGCCTGCCTGTCCATGTCTTTGATGGTGCGTTCCATTGGCCATTTGTCCCGTACTTCTCCACGTACCATTGTCTGCCTTTCATTCCCATTTTCTTCTTCTACATCAGGTTACTGCAGCCGCGTGCCAATTTACCCATATCCTGAGCTTTCTCAGGGCCGCTTAACTGTCTTGTACCCCACCATTCAAGACCATACTTCAGAGCTCTTCCCCATACTAGAGCTGCGGCTTCCAGTGCTAATGCAGCCTCATGCTGCTTCTGAACTCCGTCTTCACGACGTACCATACAACTTCGACACAAATAAATATATTTCCATATTCTTCTTTATCACCTCTGGCTAACACCATTTAGCCATATTTGAAAACTGAAGATATACCTTATCTTCCTTTTCTTGTAGCTACGCTGCTACCTCCTTGCAGCTACGCTACGCAACATATTTTTTCCCCATCTTCGTCCTTTCACACACATTTCTTCTCCGGGGAACGGGACGCCTTTACCATATATATGGTATTTTCTTCCAAAAATAAACTGAGGGGTAGGAAGGGCGTACCATAAGCGACTTTTCCTATCGCTTCACAAAGGGCACTGGAACTGGGGCGGGCACAGCTTACCATAACCGACGTTTCACAAGGTCACTGGGAACGGGGGCGCCTCCACCATATGTGACGTTGAAATTTTGAAATGTTACTTGACGTCACTGGGACTATGTACCATATGGAACTATTGTGACGTATAGATTTTGGCATATACATTACAGTGTCACTTTACGTCACTGGGCAAATGTACCATATGGAACTATCTTCTTGGACCATGAGACCGGTGGACCATCAACACTAACTTTGCATTTTCTAGGACCAACTTAACTTATTGAACTAATTAAATTTAGTACGGGCATATCCCTAGGGATAGCCCGTACGGGGCTTAACTCAAACTTTAACTCTTTACTTGACTTTACTAACTCTTTCTTATCTAATAAACAATCAATCCCCGTCTTAAAATTTTGTTCTCTTTAAATATTAAATTTTTCAGTATTTGTTTTGCATTTCTAGGCTACTCGCTTGTTTAATGTTTTTGTTTTATTATTATAAGAGTAACCTAGAAAATTGTTTGATTCATACTTTTTAAACCTTGACACTTCACGTATTGTTTTATGTACCAAATTTCCTAATGTTAAGTAACCCAATTATATTTAAATTTCCCAAAAATGTATATTTTTAAAATTCCCAAAATGTATACTTTTTTATATTAGGTGTTCACAATATTGAGAATTCAAATTCTCTTTCAACAAACATGTGATCAAATTTAGAAATATTAATAAAATCATTAACTACAAAGAATCTACTGTTCATGAGAATCATGGTATCGTCGTCCTTAAAAATAGGCTCAGTGATTTCCAAATTGTCAGTCACGGTATTTACTGTATTCACATTTACATAGTTGTGAATTTCTATCGGAGGGGCTATAATTGTATTATTTTCATTAACCTCAGCCAAAACAGCCTTTCCAGAATTTATATCTGTTTTAACAAATTTAAGTGCCTTTAAACCTACATTACTGGAAGTACTAGAGTATTCAGATGTTTCTGGCTGATATAGTGTCCTGTTGTTTGGAGTTAATTACAATATTTAACATCTCTTCATTGCTTATTATAGGTACAAAAATAAGATTCTTGACTACAATCTCAGTAGAATTTAATTTTTTTGTTAGAAGCCTTGTTACATAAGCCATTTTATTTTTGTTTTTTTCCCTCAATTCTGTAATCCAGAAAAGACATTTCCC
>JACEGR010009227.1:0-28696 GCA_014170235.1 Listronotus bonariensis
AAAGTCTTAATTTTTAAACCATGGGGTGTAAAATTAAAAAAAAAAAAAAGATGTTTTTTTTGTTATAACTTTTATAGCAATTCAGATATTTAAAAAAAAATAGAAGATGCCTTCTATACACCAAAAGACATTTCTTGGCATACAAGGAAAAACATAATTCTTACCAGTGTCGTCCCTGAGAAGTATAAGGTAAATATTTTTTAATATAAAAATGGTACGTCACTGCATTTTTCTAAAATAAAAATACTGTTTCAAATTTTCATTGGGTTTGGAACAAATTTGATCTCTTGACTTTTTTTTTAATTTGATGTATGGCTTTCGCGTAAATAAATAAAACCATTTCTCGGCATGGTCATTCATAATATTATGTTCTACAATAAAAGAATCTTTGTTATTTTTATCTTTCAATTAGATAGGGATTTAACCATGCGAAGAAATGGTTTCTATTTATTTACCCAAAACCGTGCATTAAATTAAAAAAGTTAAAAGATTAAATTTGTTTCAAACCTAATGAAAATATTTTTATTTTAGAAAAATGCAGTGGCGTACGAAAGTCGGTCTATATAGGGTCGCGACATTCGGCCATATTGCTTTGACGTGTTATGACATCACATTTCCCATTTTTCGGCCATGTTGTTCAGTGCCGGAGATATACAGTTTATTGTATTAGTAGTACAACCGTTTACACAACAGTTTTTAATTATTATTAAGTTGTAAATTCTTTTACTTTAAATAAAAAACATTTGGAATTACATCTTTCAACAAATATCACTTCCAAAACAATGCAAAATGAAATGCGCAAATTCTAGACGCCACTGGATTGATCATCAGCTTTGATTTTATCCAGTCTTGTCAACTTTTTCCGTGGAATGCCCTTCCTTGCGTCCCCGACCTCGAATCGCCTAAAAGTTGAGGATGTGTCGCAACCTTATAAATATAAACTAACCTTGGTGGCGTAACATGTTTTTATTTAAAAAATAATAACCTTAAACCTCCTACGGAAGACACTGGTAATTTTTTTCTTGTATTCCAAAAAATATCTCTTGGTGTAGGCATTTTTGACTGGCAAAGTCAAAATTCGTTAAATATTGCCACCCAGATATTTGCACGCCAATGTTTTCTATTATTAAAAAACCTATGACATTTATTGACCCCAACAAAAATTAGTTTTACCTTAAAATAGGGTCTCTTATTAATACTTGTCTGCCTTTTTTATGAATATAACTGTACAATCTGAATTACTTTTGATGTCGTATGCAATAGTCATAATTTTTGCAGAGTAGTTTATTTTAACTTGATAGGCGTGGGTTTTGTAAATTGCAACGGATAATAAAAAAAAAATGTAGTTGACTGTTCATCAGCTAATTTATTTCAAGTTGAATGCTCTATTAAGATATAAATCTTTGACTTCCATGTTCGTTCATCTATTCAAGGTTTTGGACATTTAACCATATTTATTACAGTTTTTTTATATATTATGTTCATGATTTTTAATTTACATGTACGTTTATTACATTTATGAAAGTATTTTTACAAGCAAAAAATTAAATCATTAGTATTAGCATAGAGTAAGGAAATTATAAGAGTTATCATGGAATAGCCGATTTAAGGACAGGTCATGTGAAAACTCCCAAGATAATTTTATTCGTTTCTCGTTGAAATACCACCAGTTAGTCATTTCAGTATTCAGTACGCTTACGTGTGTCCCCACCGCTGATGTTACACGAGGCGAGGCTTCGACCGACGCATTTAAAGTGTAAACTGGAAAAATGACAAGCCTGCCGCCAAGCCTGCCGCAAAAGCGGTACGAAAATTTTAGCATGCCATGGTTTCTCTTATCCGTAGGTATGTTACTTTATGGTAATAGTCACTGGCGGCTTGTCAGAGGAGGCAAGCGAGGCTTAGTCGCCCCATAAATTTAACCATAAAAAAAAATACCAACCCATAGAACCCCACAAATAAGATTTCAGCGTACCCTAAAAATTTTTAGTACCTACCCTGACCAATAGATGGCGAAAGTAGTACGATGTCGCTTTGCTAATACGATTACCATCAGAAATTGATAGCAGTCGCTGACGAGCAGTCGGCCCGATCAGTTAGAGTGAGAATATACGCAAAATTTAATTAAAATAAAATCCCCGATAAATGGACCCAGTATCCATAAGATTATTAAGTTTATGATTTCAGAATAGGATATATCGATGGGTTTTTGACAAAACATCGTAAGCGACATTTGTCAGTTTTACGGGAAACGTTTTTTTTCATTGGCTTTATTTCAGATGAAGATATGTTCTATATTGGTTCGGCGGTTCATTTAATTAATGGTAGTTATTTGGGTACACGCCATAAAATAAATTAATAGTACCAAAAAACCAAAAAAAAAAATAAAGCAAGTAAATAGAGAACTAAAAATCGACGTTTTGGTGGGAAGTCTGCCACCGTTGTCAAGATAAATTGAATAAAAATAAAAAAATAAAAATTAACTATTATTTAGGTTTAGAATTTTAAAATTTTTAGCTTTTTTAGGAGATTCTGAAAATTTTGACATTAAATGTTAAATATGTTTGTTTTGTAATTCAAATTAAGAAGAAATCTAAATTAAAAACATTCAGATCTCGGTTTTTCTTTAAAAATAACGCGATGGGAAGAACAAATCGTTTCCCGTAAAATTGGCAAATGTCGCTTAGGATGTTTTGTAAAAACGCATTGATATACCCTATTCTAAAATAATAAATGTAATAGTCTTTTGGATACTGGGTCCATTTATCGGGGATTTTATTTTTATTAAATTTTGCGTATATCCTCACTCTAACTGATCGGGCCGACTGCTCGTCGGCAACTGCTATCAATTTCTGATGGTAATCGTATTAGCAAAGCGAAATCGTACTACTTTCGCCATCTGTTGGACAGGGTACTAAAAATTTTATGGTACGCTGAAATCTCATTTGTGGGGTTCTATGGATTGGTATTCTTTGCCATAAATGCGGCGAAACACAATTTTTGTTTACATTTCTGCAAATATTACGTATTTTGCTTTAAATAGGTGCGGTACCCCAAAAAAATACCTGCATTTTCTGTGTTTATATAGTTTTTATGACTTTAGCCTCTCCAGTTCTTCAATGCACGGGCCGCCACTGGTAATAGTTAAAAGTTAGTAAATAACAGTGGTGGCGGTTCAAATTATTCAGTTTATACATGGTGCGGAGAGTTAGGAAATTTTATATGGGTGCCATATGTCAAAAACTTTTTAAAGAGCAAAAAAAGGTCCTCACCCACAGAGACATTGCTCCATTATACAATTTTAAAACTTGCCCCCCGCGCCCCTGCTAACTTTTGTAACCTTAATTTTTTTATAAAATTTGGGTATGACTAATGGGAGATTATAAACTACTTTTTGACGTAAAAGTGACAATTGCAACAATCAAGATGCCGGATTGGCGCCATCTTAGGAAACAATAATATATGACAAGGGGGTTGTGTGGCATTTTAAAGCTCCTGGCAAGTACTTTATAACTCTGGAATATAAAGGCAATAACTTTACCTAGTTCAAAATGGCGGAACTTTAAAGGTTACTTCAATGCCTGATTTGGATGGTCATATTTTCGAAGATAATAAGGTTTGATGCACGTAATGTGGTATTTTTTTAAAGTGTGTAAAATTTAATTAAAATTGATGAAAACTGATGTCTATTGGTGCCTAAACGGTGAGGTTTATCGACTTTAATAAAGAGTACTTTATTTTTTAAGTTTTTGATTGTCTATAAAATGGGGCCTCCAGATTTGCGATATCTGTCAAAATAAAAAGTTATGATGTAAATAAATTTTAAGTTTTAGGTAAAGTACTTTCTGGCGGTATTTAAAAAAGTACTTTGGTCTTAAAATTTTAGAATCTGCAAAGCTCAATATGTGTGCCAAATATCAACTGGATTGGTTAAAAAATAAATGCAATATGGCGAAAAAACCAAAATAAAAATTGAACTTTGACGGCTTGTAACTCGAAAACAAATGACATTTTGAAAAAATTTATATGAAGCTCTACCCTTATTTTGTCAAGTAGAATCACCCCTTAAGTTTCGTGATTGATTTTAAAATCACCCAGTATACTATAGTCCATTTCCAAACTGTAAAAACTAATAAAACCTCACGTAGTATGCTAAAATAATTACCAAAATTACAGGGTTGTTGCAAGAAAAATATCGCGTTTAATATTCTTCTTTTATGAAAGAAAAACTGCAGCAAGTTTTTAAAACAGAAAAGTGCGCGTGCGCAGAAAGAAAAATTGCAGCAAAAAACTTTCATGCGAAGAATCTTTCAAACTACATATAAAAACAGCTTGAGATAAAATAATCTTAAAGTCCAAGTTAGGCAGTTAATTAAATGTTGTAAATACCACAATCCTAAACACTAAAGGGCAAATAAGTTCATTGACGTCATCACCCGCAAATAATTAAAATTTAACGCCTCTATTAATTAAGAAGGTACATAAAAAATGTCTACTTTTCTGTGGTCCAATAAAAACATTTTTATACAGTCACACCTCCCAATTTATTTAGCACTTTAGAAGCATAAATAATTAGAGAGATATGGGTACTTTGTTTACCGCCTACGTTCGTTATTTACATAAGGCGCTATTTAAATACCGCATACGGTATTTAGTGTTGGTTTTTAGAGATATGGAAGACGCCGTATTACGAACGGTTAATTACACCTGTCTGCGAATTTACAAAATTAAAAAACAAATGATCCTTTAATGTGCGAATACTAAAGTTTTTCCCGTTATTTCAAACACATTTTACTGTACATTTTTCCACTTTTCCAGATGAATTTTGACTAAGACATTCTCTCAGTAAAGCCAGGTCATTGTCGCCCGAGAATCTTAACCTTTTTGTTCCTTTTTCACCTGCGACATTTATCCCAAAAATAAAAAAGCAAGGCTTTATCAAAGATTAGTAGTTTAACTTTACTCTGTGGCTTTATTACCCAAATATTTGTAGATATTGTCGAAATAAATAATATAACCTTAAAAAATAAACAAAGAAAAATATTGTGCGCATGGCAATTCTATTCGCTAGTTTAAACAGCACACGGCGTTATGAGCCCGTAAATTACTCCATGCGGTAACGTTATTACCACCAGCGACGTTAAAAATCGAATCGCGCATAACTTAACTGTCATAATAGTGCTTACATTAATACCGCATGACGTTACAGCACCACCCATATCTCTCTATTATTTGGACTCTGTACCTTGTACAGTACCTTATTGCTTCCCAGAAAATTTACATCATTTAAGGATAAGCATGAAAAAGCGGGAACCATAGGCCGTGACGTATTTTGGAAAAAATCGTAATCGGCTTCATTAAGATAAAACCAATGAATGAATCGCTTGCGAGTATTTATGAATTGAGACTTACGACTTGCGATTATAGTTCGTCGCGACTTTGCGGTATAAAGATCTAAAATTAGATTTTTTTTTAGGTTTTGTGTGATACAGTTTGTGAACTGAAATACCAAAATGTAAGTTGATATGTCTTTGATAAATGTAATTGTGAAAAGTCGGATATATTTCAAACAAATTTTGTTTCATAATGGTCTTAGAGATATTTTTTATGAAAATAAAAAATTAAAAAAAAAAAATTAATGTTAAGTTAATATTACCACTTGGGTCCTCGGTTTAAGGAATAGATTTATTGCAAAAATCAGAATCAGTAACTGACTCTTACGAATTTAGAAATCGTCTCTACAGGGTGTTCTGAAAATATCTATGTATCAAATTTAGACACTGTCTAAAATTTAAAGAAAACATTGTTTTTTTACTTATTTTATTTAAAGAATAAAGGGGAACACTTTGGTAAAAAACTATTTTCAAAATCTAATATGTTTTTTTGGTTAGCCCCCATTTAATTAAATTTTATAGACAAATTCCAAATTTTGCAAATTATCTACAATTTTGCACAACACTCAGCCATTTTAAATATTTTCACTTTTCATTTTTTTGCCCTACAACTTTTAGGATGCCTTTAATTTTCAGAATTTATGAATATTTTTAAAAATTTTGTGGTTTGCCTATAAAATTACATAAATTCGCGAAAACATTTCAGATAGAGGTTTTGCTTTTAAAAAGATTTTTCGGGGGAGAAAGGGGACGGAACAAAAAATTCGCCCTAATCTATATGCTGGGTGCCCCTCTTTGTGGTACCCCCACAGCGTGATGCCCCAAGCAAGGGGCAAAGGCCCCATGTCTCAGTTTTAAGATAAAATGATTAAAAAATCTTAGCTACGGCCATGCGCTATTAAATTTATTCTTTTACTGTTTTAAAAAATTGTAGTACTCGAATAGGTCTGAAGTTATATATTGACCTGTCAACTCATTCGCATATTTAGAAATGATTATCTATGTAAAGGACGTCCGAAAATAAAAGATCTGATTGGATACACAAGAAAAAATCATATTTCAATAAGAAAACTCAAGTTCTCAGACAAAAATATCCCAAAAATCAATTAACTTAAGTACCAATTTCGGCAACATTCACCGAACTCGCCAGACTTAGCCCCTCTGATTTCTGAAAGTTCTCAAATCTTAAAAAAAATCATGCTCAAGAAACGATTTTTATTCATAAAAAATTATTAACAGCCATGGAAACGTATTTCAGCAATTTTTAGTTAAAGTCCATAAATTATTGGACCAAGTATATGGAAGTTCAGATACAGATTATCTTTAAAAATAAAATCTAGCTCAAACTCAGACCTTAGAATTCTGTTTACCATATTTATATATAAAATTTTATAAACACGCCGGTATCTACTACTGCGGAGTCCCGTTCTATATTATATTTTTAATACGCCAATCTTTAATTTAAGTGTATAAAAACCATGGCGGTAGAAACCAAAATTTTAACACAAATTATTATTTTTACATACGTATATTATGAATAATATGAAAACCAGCCTGTAATATAACACAATAGACATATAATAATCTAAAAACCGCAAAGAATTCTTAATTACACTTAATTAGCTTGACAACCTATCATTACGATTAATTGGTCTGTCTCGTCTGTCAATAAACATACCAGACACGCCCCCTTGTTACATTACATATTATTATCTATTAGCTCGGTACTGATTTAAGTGACGCTTTTATTGGAAAATATTCATTTTCTCGGATTCTGGAAAATATTTATTATTTCTCGATAAAAAACAGAAAACTTACTATAGATGACGCATTTTGGAAAAGTTTAGTGGCAGGATTATGATATTAAATAGTTAATATACCCTTTAGTATTTTATTTAAATAATTTTCAGCGTACTTTGGCAATTATAATAATAATAATAATAATAAATGTCTTTATTTCTGAATTTTCATATCTTACATAAACAAACAATAATATAAAGAAAAATATATTAAATAGTAGATGATTTGATAAACTTAAAAATATGGACCCCTTTGTCCTTATTTTAAGTCTTATACAACGTTTCAAACAGTCCTATCTCTGATCGTTCTCAAGTATAAACTTTAGTAGAAGAGAACCAGACCGGACCATTACACAAATAAAAAATAGAGCTTTATAAGGAAAAAAGTTTTTCTTTTAAATATTTAACACACCGTGGTTCAAAAACTAAGACGTTTAGGACATAAAGTTTGTGGGTTGACTTACTGGACACCCTGTATGTATGTAGGTAATTTGATTGAAATTGATGAAAACTTTGATGTCTATTGGTGCCTAAACGGTGAGGTTTATCGACTTTAATAAATATTTTTTAGGTTTTTGATTGTCTATAAAATGGCGCCCCAGCTTTGCGATATCTGTCAAAATAAAAGTTATGATGTAAATAAATTTTAAGTTTTAGGTAAAGTACCCTCTGGCGGTATTTAAAAAAGTACTTTTGTCTTAAAATTTTAGAATCTGCAAAGCTCGATTTGCGTGCCCAATATCAACTGGATTGGTTAAAAAATAAATGCAATATGGCGAAAAAAGCAAAATAAAAATTGAACTTTGACGGCTTGTAACTCGAAAACGAATGATATTTTGAAAAAAATTATATGAAACTCTACCCTTATTTTGTCAAGTAGAATCACCCCTTTAAGTTTCGTGATCGATTTATTAATCACCCTGTATAAAAAACTTTTTTCTACTACTGTATAAATAAGAAAACTTTGTGGTCCAAGCAACGCGAATGATAACGAAAGAGAACCTTCGTGTTACCTGGTTGCTAAGCGTTGCTAGCTACGAAAGTAATATTTTCAGCGCCTGGACAAAAAGTAAGAGTAAAAAAAAAGAAAATATGCTTGTGGGAAATATTAGGATTTATTTATAAAAAGTAACTAATTGATGACAAAATATTTTTAAAAAATAGGTTTAGTATTGACATTAAAAGTAATTGTGCAATTTGAGCAATTAGCAAAAGAAATTGGAGGAATAATACTTGAATTAACAGTGTTTAAATTTGTTGTTGTGGTATCGTTATCACCTTTAACTACGATAATATTCATATTTTTCACTGTTACTTTTTAGAGGAGATATTAGTAGAATTTCGTGTAAAATCTTCTTTGAAATTTTCACCTCATTACTAGGTATAGGATTCAGCAATATATCCCTCCATAACAGAAGAAGACTTCCAACCTCCATGCCTTTTTAAGTCCAAAATATCGACATCCGAAGCATTGGCAAGGAACGTAGTTGACGTTCTTCTAAAAGAATGGCCAGTGTATCTACTGATGTCTTCAAGCTTCAAAAACTTAGCAATTTCTTTAGGTACATTTGAAATAGTCTGCTTTCCAATTACTTGATTAACACATTTACCTCTTTCATAACGATACAATAAGCGCTCATCTAGAACATTCCTTGGTCTCGGCTTAATATATTCCTGTGGAAATCTGACATAAGGAACTGAGCCTTCATCGTTGGTTACTACAAAGTTTCTTTTAACTTTATTTTTAGACTCCACTATTTTTACTATAGCCACGTCATTTCTTATTTCTACATGACCTAGCTTCATTCTGTATATTTCGTCTGTCCGGCATGCCCCAGTCACTCCCATAATGGCTATTACTTTCATTGCTAAGTAACTTTGATTAGGCGCGTTAAGTAAAAACTTTATGATTTCTTCTTTTTAAAAATTTTTGACCTTTTTGCCTCCATAACCATCGTTTTTCCTTTTAATAAAAGCAACTAGTTTCTTGAACTCCGAAATATCTTGATTTTTGTTTACGGAAATTGTTAACTTGAGCATGGAATATACAGACCAGAGGGTTGATGGTGATAAAGACTCGGATTTTCTTGAAAATACGTCAACATCACATTCTCGTCAATCCGCCCCACATTTTTGTAGCAAGCCATTCAGAAAACGATTTATATGTTTGATGGTACCTCTCTTTAGATTTGTCTGGCAGAAGTGAGGCACACGCAAGGTCAGCTGCCTTTTGGATGCCATTTTCATATTCATTTAACATTTTAAAATGGGAATGGATTTATACTAAATTAACAATAATTCAATATCTGACAAGTGCTGATGACACACAATGTCAACAAAAATGTGTTGCTATGGATTAATTTTTAACAGGTAAAATTTCAAAATCTCTGATATTTCTATTAAAACATGATGTTTATGATTATTAAATTATGCGATACATAGAACAGTAGCAGAAAAAATGTAATACATTACACGATGCGAAAGGCCTTTCAAGTGTTCGGAGGTTTTAAATAGCCTCGGCTTCGCCTCGGCCATTTAAAACCACCTTACACCAAAAAGTAAACTTTCGCATCTTGTAATGTAAATAACTATTATCCAACACTTACATATAATATCTACATAATTGATCAGATTTTGAGGATATAAAGTGTACTATAAGTCACTAGTGAGCTAAAGTACCCTTTAGCTCACTAGTGAATTATAGACAATACAAAATTTTGTTGCTGGTGTTGACAATGACAAGTAACAAATAATGGATGACGTTTTCAAATTATTTTCGATATTAAAACGATTTATACGAAAGTGTTGGATAAAATTTTGTATTAGGCACGTGAGTTATTACATATAAGTCACTTATCTAATAAATAACTATTATTGGTTTATCTTATAAACACAAAAAAATTGGGAGAAGGGTAACAACATCCTGTTTGATCCGGTATACAAGGACTATCCTCGTATTTGTCTCACTATTTAAATTACTCTTTCATAAAATTATAAAGCTTTATTGCATTGCCATTTAAAGCCACAAGTTTAAAAGCTTATTTTACTTCCTATTGTGAATCCTATTTCTAAAGTGTAATTAAATAAGATTCAACAAGCTCCTGAATAAGCAGAAATATAATAATTGCATCAGGTAACAACAGTCTTAAAAGTTTTATAAGCTGAATTATTTAGAGAAGTTTAGAGTGCTTAAAGAGTTCTTTACCTGATTTAAATCCTTTAAAGCAGTGGTAGTAGTAGAGTAATAAAATAGAAATATTTTTAAAATTATGTTAAATATATACAGGGTGAATCGGTAAATATGGAAAATCAAAAACGAGGGTAAACGAATACAACAAATTTATTATTTTTTAAACAGTTTCAGGAACCTAATGATAATACTAAAAGTAGATAAAACAACCCATAAGCATCCAGAAAAACATATATTGATTTTAGTAACAAATCGTTGGTTTTCGAGATTTTAAAAACATTTTTTTTATCTTTGGACAAACCACGAAGGCTTAAAGCCTAAATACTAACGTACCGTGGGTGTCTTAAGCGAGGTAAGAGGGTGTTTGTTGACACGGGACGGACGCGAGGCACCACGAGTTTCTTTGTTGGGAACCGTGAGTGAAGGAACTATACTGCACAATTCTTTAGAGCAGAAGTGATAAATCCCCCATAGCCCGATGATGGGCAAGAGAGGAAGCCTGTCTGTAAGTAAAGGATAATTTATGAGACGAACAGGTCTTCTTTAAATGGAATCAAGAATGCTTAGAGTTGTGGGGGACGCCATGCCCCAGATATGAGAGCAATATTCCAAGGGAGGTCGGATTTGAGACACATATAAAGTGTATAAATTAGAAGGGGAAAAATACTTTTTGGCTCGAAAGAGAAATCCAAGCTTTTTGGAGCTGCCGTGGCTATTGATATAATGTGTTTATACCATTTAAGGGTACTATCAAATGTAACGCGCACAAGATGGAAGGAGTCTTTGCTCTGTAAAACTTGGCCGCTCATAAGTAGAGGATAGTATTTGATGACTCTTTTCGCGACAAGGAACATGATTGTGTTTTGGATGCATTAAAATGGACGAGATTTTTGGCGCCCCAATCCAATATTAAATTAAGATCCTGCAAAAGAGATATCTGCATCGCTCTGCGTTTGTTTTCCAAGTCAGGTTTAGTGATGGGTTTAGGAACCTGAAAACTGGAGTGAAAGGTACTATCGTCGGCGAAACTATGAATGGAATTAGTTGTGGACGAGAGAAGGTCGTTGATGTAAAGAAGAAATATGTTGGTGCCAGAACTGAGCCCTGAGGCACTCCAGCATTTACTTGGTGAAAGCTTATAGAATATATTGGCACTTGAAATTCGTTAAAATCGTTCTCTTCGATCAGATTTTTGATTGTCACGTCTAAATAAAATTTTAGATTTTGATTTTAATTTTGCAATACTAAATAGCCATTTCATTTATTAAAGACCAACAACAAACTAAAAATTCTCCCTAAAAATCTACAGTATCCATGAATGGACTGAAATAGTAAAAGCGGTAATAAAAATCGTTATAGTATGCACACGACAATAAAAAATTGTAAAAAGGTTATTAAAATGCCAATATCTCAAAACCCATCGATATTTTATTAAAGTCATTTTATGTTTTTTGAATGCTTACAAGTTGATCCACCAGCCTTTTTATTATAATCGTTGACTTTTTAGACACCCTGTATATAGACCTCCTTTTCAGAGATATTAGGATTATAACAATATTTTTTGTTCTGGAAAAAATTGGCCTAATATATTTTTCTTTAAAAATAATAGGTTAAAATTCTGCTCGAACGCCACTGGAGGAAAGATAGAAAACTTTATGTGCATTAGAAAATATCATACGGTATGGTTCATGCCTCTTAATGCATAGTAGCTGTGCATCAAATTTCTTTAATATATTTAGAATATCTACCCTGTCTCCCAAAAGTAAAGACATTTAGGTTTAGTTAAACATTCTTTCTTAAACTCAAAATACATAGTAATGATTGGGGTAGTTTTTAAAAAATAATATTTATATTATTGACTTTATAAGTTATATATAGAAAGTTTTCAAGACAATATGGAACGGTGCCAGGAATTTCCTACATTACCCTTCTATTCGTTGTCGTAGGTTATTAAGCTCAGTCCATAAATAAAGATGATAAATAATAGCTTTGTTCGCGGGTTCGATTCTGAACCGGTTCTGGGACTATTCGCATGCGCAGTTAAAAAGCAGCGTTCGCGGTTAGTAAAATCCTGAATTTTTAGTAACAGTTCTGTGTTCGCGAGTTACAATTGAATCAGTTCGTAACCTGATTTAGCAGTCCTGGGATTTTTGTTGGAAATAAAAGTTCAGTTCGGAATTTCATGCGCATTGTCGACATAGTCAGCTATTTTCTGTTTTTGTGGTACAGAAATAAACCGTTGTACTACAGCTTATTTATTTCTGCCACTTTTTATGCGGGTTAATATACCTGTTAATTTTTTTTAAATATATTTTTGTGATTCTGAGAGTATATATAAAAATAGGATTTTTAATTGTATTCCGTATGAATGTATGTATGCAATAAAATAAATAAAGATTTAATTAAAAAATGTAGACAATATTACAAGATTTCACCATTTCTTGTTGTTTGAATTTTATCTTTAGTTAAATACACATTCTTATGTTAAAAACGAGAGGAGGCAGGGAATCCCTCGTCTTCCGCCGAGAGACCTCAAGTGGCTTTCGACAGTATAACAATTTACCTTTTCGTTTGAATTTTTTTTTGTGTAGTATCCATTTAACCATGAAAAATCCTAACCAAAAGGCTAGGTTAGAATACATCCTTAGCTGTATAGAAAATCGTTCGCGGTAAAAAAATTCCGAACTAATAAATAACTAGACATACGCTTACACAAAATGGCGTCCCCGGCTTTGCGATATCTGTCGAAATAAAAATGTTATGATGTAAATAAATTTTAAGTTTTAGGTAAAGAGCCCTCTGGCGGTATTTAAAAAAAATACTTTTGTCTTAAAATTTTAAAATCTGCAAAGCTCGATTTGTGTGCCAAATATCAACTGAATTAGTTAAAAAATAAATGCAATAGGGCGAAAAAACAAAATAAAAATTGAACTTTTACGGCTTGTAACTCGAAAACCAATGACATTTTGAAAAAAATTATATGAAGATCTACCTTTAATTTGTCAAGTAGTATCATCCCCTTAAGTTTCGTGATCGATTTTTGACTCACCCTGTATAATGGCGTCAACTCCTTGTACTTACATTCAAATATAACTTTTAACCATCGACTTTACGATCTTTAATACCTTCAAAGTACTCAAAATGATCATAAGAATTTAAGTTGTTAATCTCTCTCCGAAATTCAAGCTTGTGAAAAAGGGTCCACAATTTTCGAATATATTTACATATTTTACAATAAAAGATTAATTTAATAGAGACATTTTGCACCTCTTAAAATAACAGACGTTTTTGGCCTCCTTATGGTTATCGTTATTAAACATAACGATTACGGCAGCAGTTTTAGACAGAGATTTTGCAGCCTCTTTTAAGAAATGTATCTTGCGTCTGCGCTTTCGACACATAACCTTATTGCTGCCTATGGTTCACCGATTTTAAAGTTAACGAAAAATCAGTATTTACTTTTATTCTTCATAAGATATAAATTAATATTTAAATATATGCAAACACTTCTGTTGATTTCGTTTTTTAAAGTAGATGCAAACAATACAGTATAAGCAAAACACAAAAAGTAAGGTTAGGTTTGGTAGTAGAATAAAAGCAAGTGTGCCAGATTGTAACATCTAAATTAATTACTGATTTAGAATATCCGTAAAAGTGCAAGTCCGTTTTAATTTCTTAACACTATTTGATTTTTACTACTGCTATTAATTTTTCGCTAATTAGAGCCTATGTATAAATGATATTTTAATTAATACGGCATGAAAATTTTAACCTTTTAAATATTTGATATTAAAATTTCTACAATTCGGCAACCACGCACTTTAACAATAACGATAACGGTAACGATAAGCTCTTCGGTATTCATCCGTAATTAAAGGAGTCCGGTATGGTTAATAACGATAACGGATTATGTTTGCGATACTGCGCAGACTCAGAATAACTATAACCACAACGGAATTGCAAAATAAGAGGTGCAAAATGTCTCTAATCTCTCTCCGAAATTCAAGCTTGTGAAAAAGGGTCCACAATTTTCGAATATATTTACATATTTTACAATAAAAGATTAATTTAATAGAGACATTTTGCACCTCTTAAAATAACAGACGTTTTTGGCCTCCTTATGGTTATCGTTATTAAACATAACGATTACGGCAGCAGTTTAAGACAGAGATTTTGCAGCCTCTTTTAAGAAATTTATCTTGCGTCTGCGCTTTCGACACATAACCTTATTTTTGCCTGTGGTTCACCGATTTTAAAGTTAACGAAAAATCAGTATTTACTTTTATTCTTCATAAAATATAAATTGATATTTAAATATATGCAAACACTTCTGTTGATTTAGTTTTTTAAAGTAGATGCAAACAATACAGTATAAGCAAAACACAAAAAGTAAGGTTAGGTTTGGTAGTAGAATAAAAAGCAAGTGTGCCAGATTGTAACATCTAAATTAATTACTGATTTAGAATATCCGTAAAAGTGCAAGTCCGTTTTAGTTTCTTAACACTATTTGATTTTTATTACTGCTATAGATTTTTCGCTAATTAGAGCCTAGATATAAATGATATATTAATTAATACGGCATTAACATTTTAACCTTTTAAATAATTGATATTAAAAATTCTACAATCCGACAACCACGCAGTTTAACAATAACGATAACGATATGCTCTTCGGTTTTCATTCGTAATTAAAGGAGTCCGGTATGGTTAATAACGATAACGGATCATGTTTGCGATACTGCGCAGACTCAGAATAACTATAACCACAACGGAATTGCAAAATAAGAGGTGCAAAATGTCTCTAATCTCTCTCCGAAATTCAAGCTTGTGAAAATAGGGTCTTCAATTTTCGAAAATATTTACATATTTTACAATAAAAGATTAATTTAATACCTTAGATAATGCCAGTAGGGTTCAAAAAGGACAAATGACTTTAAGGGTGTACCTGAGTAGTGAGTACTACCAGGTACAACTAGGTCATTAGGATGATTTTAGAAGTGGCATAAGTGAGTGTTTAGTGCCGTGTCAAGTTGTTTTAAGTAAATCTATAAAATATTTTGGAAAAACCAGAATTAAGAAAGGTATGGTGTGAAAAATCGTTGACTTTATTTGTAAACTGTGTAATGATTCTTTTTGTGGAAATTGTAATCTTTTAATTGGCTAGAAACACACGGCATTTTGTGAACATTGCAGACAAAACTATTTAATACTAGAATATTTAAATAGTTTTGTTGTTAGATAAGAAAAATATACATCAATTTTAGGCGATTATAAAACGGTATTTACTAATCGGTTATGTTGACGTTTTATTCATATATTATACCTTAAAGTTGTCACCAATTATTACCGCGGTTAAAACCGTAGAATTTCGGTTAATCGCATAAATTTGATGATAATTTAATGATTTCAAAAAGAATTCGTTGGTAATAGTTCGATATAGCGGTTTTCGCTATTATAAGAGATTTTTGAAAAATTATTTTTAGGGCGTTTCTATAGGTCGATTATGACACAAATCTGTGTGCGCGTTTTCCAAAATCCATTTCTTTAATTTATTATTAATAAAAACATATTACGGGACGGTGGAGTGAACAGGGGTGCTGGGTGGGGACGAAACAGTAGAAATCCTACATTAAACGCCCAAACATAGTATTTCACAGTACACACCGCACTTTCTGTATACAAAAATGTCCAAAAAATTATTTAAAAAAATTAAAAATAAATAATAGTTCAACAATCCCGCCATGACTGTCACTGCATAAAAAGAAGAGTTTGCAATAGAACTGTAAATGAGTGATCAAAAAATAATTTCAATTTTTTAGAAAATCAAATAGACATATATCTCTTATTTTAAATGGAACACCCTGTATTTTTTTACGTCACATGATGACAAATAAAATACTCTTTCAAATGGTGTATAGGTTGCCTATACCTATCTTTTGTGCTTTTTAGTAAAATCTGTTTTTACAAATTTTTAGTCCAAATGTTTATTTAAATTAAAGTTGGCTGTGACATAGCAGCCATTAATATTTTTCTTAAGAAAATAACAACGACCATTTATTGATTACTAGTGTTTTAGTCAGCTTAAAAAAATTTCAATGATTTTAAATAAAAACCCTTCTTCTACAACAAGATGATATATTACTGGTAGGATGTGAAAAAAATGGTTTACTTTAGTCTAGAGTTAATCCTAAAAAATATTCCAGGAGAAACCAACTGATAACCTTAATAGTTGCTTTAAAAAATTTGACACAGTGATTATGGATAATGGAAGAAATGAGTTATAGGTCACAGAATGTCGTCATAACTGACCAGAGGCGTTATTAGGATTGTTTAAAAACACAAAAAATAATGGCAGATAATACAAAATCTTTTAATTTTGTGCTTTTTTCCAACAAATTTACATTTTGCAATAACGGCTTAGTAAATAGGCATAGCTATATCACAGCCTACTTATATTTAAATAGACATTTGGAATAAAAATATGTCAAAACGGAATTTACTTAAAAAGTATAAAAGATAGGTATAAGCAACCTATACACCATTTGAAAGAGCATTTGGTTTGTCATCATGTGGTGTAAAAAAGATAGGGTGTTCCATTTAAAATAGGAAAGATATTACAATTTGAATTTCTAAAAAATTGAAAATATTTTTGATCACCCTGTATAATCTATGATCTCGATATGACCTACATATGA
This sequence comes from Listronotus bonariensis, assembly GCA_014170235.1. Taxonomy (NCBI): domain Eukaryota; kingdom Metazoa; phylum Arthropoda; class Insecta; order Coleoptera; family Curculionidae; genus Listronotus; species Listronotus bonariensis. Next base: position 17,077 of record JACEGR010009227.1, read on the forward strand.
TAAGGCAGACTTTTCCTAATCTTGTAAAAAAATTTAAAGTTTAAGAAGTTTATATTGTTAAAATATAATTAATTTAATTGCACCCCTGCATTTTGAAAAAAATCAAATATCACAAAAACGAATAAAATTAGATACTTGGTACTATAAACAAACTTAAATTATTTTTTAATGTAGAATCTAAAACCGTCATAAAATATAGGGTGTTCCATTTAAAAAAATATAACTTTGATACGTCACACTTTTTTGAGACATCCTGTATAGAGTAAAATAATTTTATACTGTGGTCTTATCCGACCTGTATATGTTCCAGTATTTACTTTTTTAAAAACCCCATGGTTATCCAGCTACAGACCGTGTCGAATATGGTGGACCACCCTGTATATACACCTTGTATAATGTTTTAAGTGTGTTTTTATACGTTAAGGCCAGGTAACAACTACTCAGACATTAAATTATCTTATTGTCTTTCCATGTCAAAACTTTTATACAATGCGAGTTTCACAAGAAAACTTTTCCGTTGTTTCTCGTTCTCTGAGAGTCTCTTATACCCAACACTTTTCTCTATAGACATCGCACTCGAGGTTCTCCATGGTTTCTTTATTACAAAAATGTCTACTTCAGCGCGTTTTTCTTTTTCTTAATTAGATTGTTTTGTCTATTTTTATGTGAATGCACTTTAGTTTATTGTGAGTATGGACGAAAAGAAATATGAAATAGGCAATTAAATGCAGAAAAAATAGCCATATACGAATGTTGTTAAAAAAATTATTCTAAATTGAAGATATGTTCTGTAGTTTGGCGGATTCATTTAATGGATGGTAATTAGTTGGGTACTCGCCAAAAATTAAATTAAAAGTACTAAAAACCAAAAAAAATTAAAACAAGTAAGAAGATACTTTAAAATCGACGTTTCGGTGGCAACTCTGCCACCGTTGTCAAGATAAATTGAATACAAATAATAAAAATAAAAATTAACTACTCGTATTATCAGGTTTTAAATTTTAAAATTTTTATATTTTTTAGGAGATTCTAAAATCTCTTTGACATTAAATGTCAAATATGTTTGTTTGGTTATAGTGTCATAGTGACATAGATAACCGGTTGTTGGTGTATTTATTGTTTATATTACAAAAAAGGTGAATAGTTACTTAATTTTTAGTCTTCCTGAAGATACTTCAGTATCAAGCAAAGGCAACCAAGTGTTATTTAAATTAACTGAAATTGTTGCTACACAATTATCTTTATTTAATAATATATACGCACTTTCTTTGATTTTGCGTTTTTTAGAACAAGTTTCCTTTGCTAAAATGCTCGAAGCATCCCAGTTTATTCTATGATTGTTATCAAACGCGTGTTGGCAGATTTTTGATTTATGAAATTCTTTGTTTTTAATGTATGATCTGTGTTCTTTTATGCGTTTGGCTAATGGTCTACAAGTTTCATCTATATAAAACTTATTGCATTCGCAAGGTATTTTATAAATGACATTTTTTGTATTTTCATTTAAGTTGTATGGTTTTGTTTTTGTTAATTGAGATCTGATAGTGTTTTGTGTATTAAAGATTGTGCGAATATTAAATTTATGTGCTATTCGTTGAATTTTATTTGATAATCCGGGAATGTATGGTAAAAATAAATTTGTAATAGGTCTATTTTGATTTTGTCTTTTAATTGGAGTTTCAAATTCAAGGAAACAATTATTTATAAAATCAAGAGGATAATTATTTTGAATTAAAATATTTTTTAAATAATCTTTTTCAATATTTATATTTTGATTAGAACAATTTACTTTAATTCTATCAAATAGACATTTTACAACTCCCTTTTTAACCATTTTAGGGTGATTTGAGTATCGATTTTAAAGTATCTTTTTACTTGTTTTAATTTTTTTTTGGTTTTTAGTACTTTTAATTTAATTTTTGGCGAGTACCCAACTTATTACCATCCATTAAAAATTATTCTACATCAGAAAATACAGTGTCTCCCACAATAGGTATTACAAGAGGACTAACAGAACAAAAAATTTTAATTTTAAAACGAAATTTTGGGAAAACTGGTCGCATGGTCCAAAATACTGAATTGGTATTATACAGGGCGAGTTATAACAAAAAACATGAAAAATGACCAGGAGCAAAGACAATTCTAGTTTCACTATAGACTCCCAGAACAATGCTAAATTTTTGGTCATCAGTTTGGACGCTGGCTTGACTGAATTAATAAAGCGGCAAATTATACGTACTGTTAACGTGTGTACTCGATGGATACCCGCTTTGTAAATTCCACGAAGCGAGCGTCCAAGCTGATGACCAAAAATTTAGCATTGTTCTGGGTGTCTATAGTGAAACTATAGTTGTCTTTGCCCAGAGCTAACTAGTTTTATTTTTTTAAAAGTTAAAGCATGAAAGTAAAAATAAATGAAATTGTCAACTTAAAAAATTGGCAATAGAAAGCACAATTTAAAAAAAATAATAATAATATTTAATATTTTTTAAAACCTGCTGCCTTAAGCTAAGTATTTTAAAAACTGTTAATGTAAAATGTAAAAATTGACAAAAATATATTTTTTTATTTACTTTAAATGTTTAACTTTAAATTTTGACATATAATTTAATTCTTTACAACATTAACTTATAAAGGTATTTTACTTTTGGTCATTTTTCATATTTTAGTTGTCTAACTCGCCCTGTATATTACCAAAGCAATTGTAAAGCACAAGGAAAAAATTTCCTACTGTCTTGGTGTATTATACAAAGTATTTTACTCCCTTTAAAAACAGTTAAAAGAAAACATCCTGCTTTTCTATGCTATCCACCACGACTCTCTCCCCAGACCGGTTTCGCCTGCCTTACAGGAACTCGTCAGTGAGGCTGTATCGAGTCGTGGTGAATAGCATAGAAAACCAGCGTCTACTTATTAGACAAGTTTCATTGTCTAGCAGTAGGATATTAAAAGCAGGATGTTTTCTTTTAACTGTCTTTAAAGGGAGTAAAATACTTTGTATAATACACCAAGACAGTAGGAATTTTTCCTTGTGCTTTAACATACATAACCACCCCGCTACAATTGATGTTCGTATTTACTGAATGCGATTTCAGTAGGGCATCAACGGCAGGATTTAATATCCTACCGCTGGACAATGAAACTTGTCTAATAAGTAGACGCTGGTTTTCTATGCTATTCACCACGACTCGATACAGCCTCACTGACGAGTTCCTGTAAGGCAGGCGAAACCGGTCTGGTGAGAGAGTCGTGGTGGATAGCATAGAAAAGCAGGATGCTTTCTTTTAACTGTCTTTAAAGCGAGTAAAATACTTTGTATAATATATATATATATATATATATATATATATATATATATATATATATATATATATATATATATATATATATATATATATATATATATATATATATATATATATATATATATATATATATATATATATATATATATATATATTTATTATTGTTATTTCATAATTGCTAATAGAAAATTATAGTACCTAATGTTTAAAAGAAAAAGTTCTTGCAATGACGCAAGCGAGTGCTGTATGTCATACCCGAGTATGAGAAAATGAGTATTTTGTGCGAGTTGCATACAATACTTTTTCTACTATTTATATTTGTTTTACTGAAAAACATTTCAATGCAACTTTTTGTGGATTTATATTAATACAGACAATAAATTTACCATTCCCCATTTATGACAGAGTATTTTTCAGCCATGACATCCGCGAGTTTGTGTGATTAAAAAATAGTGACCTTGGCTAAAGATTCATATGTAAAAAACGAGGTTGTCAAAAAATATAATAGTATCGTATTTATGGACATTTAAAGAACCTTATGACGGCCGTGTGTAATGGGTGTGGGTAATGAGCATGTGTAACGGCCGTGGGTAATAACCCATATTACCACTTTTAAATCACATTATTAAGGGATACATATATTACTCAACAAACAATAAAGCCGGTAAATTGAGTACGACATTGTTTTTGGCCAAAGCGGGTCAAGGATTAACTGGAAACTGACCAGGATAATAGATCCTTTGAGAGTCATATCCTGGAAGAGTAATGCCCACATAAATGGATGGCAACTGGGGCAATAAAATATAGAACAAAGGATAAGAACATTTCGATGGCATATTGTGACGTTAACATTTTGAAATACGTATACATAGGGTCACTTTACTTTACGTCACTGGGCACATGTACCATATGGAACTATCTTCTTGGGACCAGGAGACCGGTGGACCATCAAAACTAACTTTGCATTTTTTAAAAAACCAACTTAACTTATTTGATTAACTAAATTTAGTACGGGCATATCCCTAGGGATAGCCCGTACGGAGACTTAACTCAAACTTTAACTTTATGCTTGACTTTACTAAATACTTCTTATCTGATAAAACAATCCCTTTTAATTTCTTTCTCTCTTCTTTAAATATCAAATTTTCCAGTATTTGTTTTGCATTTCTAGGCGACTCAGCTTGTTTAATGTTTTTGTTTTATTATTATAAGAGTAACCTAGAAAATTGTTTGATTATACTTTTTAAACCTTGACACCTCACGTATTGTTTTATGTACCCAATTTCCCAATGTTAAGTAACACAATTATAAGTTAAATTTCCCAAAAATGTATATTTTTAAAATTCCCAAAATGTATACTTTTTTATACTAGGTGTTCACATATGTTCACGTATGAATAAAATATAACTTAGACATGTTAGAAAGGAATTGAAACATACAGATTTGCGAATAAATATTCAGTAAAGCAGTATTATTTATATTGTTTATTGCTTTATACAGGGTGTCTCTAAATGGTTTGTACAAAATGCTACCACAAATTCCTTGGATCAAAATATTATACTTATGTTTTTGTCGTAAATTGTAAAGGGGGCCACCTGCACGCCTTTGCTTAGGTTCAAAGCGTCATAACTTTTTTTTGCCTAGGTATATTTTATTTTTAGTAAAGAATTTTAATTTTCCCATAATTATTTTTTTTATCTTTGGACAATCCACGAAGGCTGAAAGCCTAAATACTAACGTACCGTGGGTGTCTTAAGCAGGGTAAGAGGAAGTTTGTTAACACGGGACTTAAAAACTTGAAGATTTGGGGGAAGGAAAGACCTCCGCTGGCAGCAGGTTCCACAATCTAGAAACTCTAGGGATAAAAGAACGAACAAAGTGAGAAGTTCGGGGCCTGTCCAGTTGGACCGTATAGGGATGCCTACGCGCGGCACCACGAGTTTCTCTGTTGGGAACTGCAAGAGGAGGGACTATACTGGACAATTCGTCGGAGCAGAAGCCGTAAAAGTATCTATAGAAGAGCGATAGATCTCCCACAGCTCGACGATGAGCAAGAGAAGGAAGTCTTTGAGTAAGTAAAGGATCATTAATAAGACGAACAGCCCTTCTTTGAATGGCATCAAGAATGCTGAGGGTTGTAGGGGATGCCATTCCCCAGACATGAAAACAATATTCCAGAGAGGGTCGAATTTGGGACACATAAAAAGTGTATAAATTGGAAGGAGAAAAATACTTTTTGGCTCGGAAAAGAAATCCAAACTTTTTGAAGCCGCGGTGGCTATAGATACAATGTGTTCATGCCAGTTAAGGTTACTCTCAAATGTGATGCCCACAAGGTTAAATGTGTCCCCGCTCTGCAAAACCTGGCCACTCATAAGCAAAGGATGAGTGTTTGATGACTTTTTTCGCGACAAGGAACATGATTGTGTTTTGGATGCATTAAATTGAACGAGATTTTTGGCGCCCCAATCCAATATCAAATTAAGATCCTGTGAAAGGGATATCTGCAGCGCTCTGCGTTTGCTTTCCAAGTCGGGTTGAGAGATTGGTTTGGGAACCTGAAAAGTGGAGTGAAGGGTACTATCGTCAGCATAACTATGAATGGGATTGGTTGTGGAAGAAAGAAGGTCGTTGATGTGAAAAAGAAACAAAGTTGGTGCTAGTACTGAACCCTGTGGCACTCCAGCATTAATTTCGTGAAAGCTTGAAGAGTGGCCATCAACAATGACTGATATACGTCGATTAGAAAGATAACTGGAGAGCCAAGAGCAGAGTTTAGTTGGAAGACCGTAGGAAGGAAGTTTATTAAAAAGTGCGTCATGCCAGACTTGGTCGAAAGCTTTAGATATATCAAGAGCAACGATCTGGGATTCACCTAGAAACTCAAGAGACTTGTTCCAGTTGTGTGAAACGAAGGAAAGAAGATCTGCCGTAGATCTCTTGGGACGAAATCCGTATTGCCTGTCATGTAAAATTTTATGTTTTTTAAGTACCTAATTTTGGCACAAAAAAGTTATACTTGATAATTATTTCTACGAGCAACCGTTTTTGAGATATTGCAAATTATTGCATTTTATTCCATACAAAAGGTATCCATTGCATTTCTTTACGCTTTATCAAGGCCACCTATTAGTGTCTAAAAGTCTGTCCAAAACGCTACGACAAATTTTTCAAGCCAAAATACAACGACCTAATGCGATTTGCCTTAGTCGAAAGGTTGATACTGCAAAATACAGGGTGTCAAATTTTCCAAGTTTTTTTTTTACATGGACACCTTGGATCTCGCAAACGAACAACTTTTTATCCAAGGCAAATTGGGTTGAATCGTTGAAATTTGGCGTAAATAAATTTTAGTACCAATTTGTACAGACCAGACAGACAAAACCCGAGCGGTCTAAATAAAGCGTAAAGGAATGCGAAGGAAATATTTTTGTGAAATAAAACGTTTAATCTAAAATATCTTAGAAACCGTTGTTCCTAGCTATGTATATTTATCCAGTATACCTGTTTTGTACAAAAAATGTGGGAGAATAAAAATTATCTATTAGAATCATAATGTACCGGGGCAAAAAAGTAATGACACTATGAACAAAAGCAAAGGACTGCCGGTGGCTCCCTCTATATTTATCAGCAAAAATATGAGCAGCTTACGATTTTTTTGTTTTAATCAGTTATATCAAATTTTATAATAAAATTTTCAATAATAAAAAAATATATTTAAAAATAACTAAAATAAAATTGAAATTTTGACACCCTGTATCTCGTACACCTACAATTTTTTGACCAAGCTAAATTGAGTAACATCGTTATATTTTTGACCCAAGGAGCCTGTGGTAGCGTTTTGTAAAGACCTTTTAAAGACCCCTTTATTGCGACTTTTAAAAAGTTTAAATCCAACGACGTATGGACCCAGCGATTCATTCATAATTTTATGATAAACATTAAGCCAACAATCCTAATAGGCAAAGCGGGGTGAGGCAAGCGAGAAATGAAAATGGCGGACTTACGTTTTGACCTTGGTCGATAGTATGCACCCAACGACGTTGGTCTCTATTTACCTATGAAAAGTAAGGTGCGGAAATGAATAGTCTACCTTTCTACAAACAAAGCACTGCCTACCCTATTGTCTTTAAAAACACTTTCTAATCACCAACAAACACCCGAAAATACACAAAAAACGCATTATAAGCTTTATTTGATCACTTTGGGCTTTCCAAATTGTCAAATGACAGAAACCAACAGAAATGACAAAGCAAAGGGGGCGTCACCCACAAGCGTTTAGGAAAAGTTCATTTATGTTTTATTTTCGATGGAGTAAAAATCCTTGGGCGGCGTTGCCGGGATTAACAAATAATCACGTATTTTCAGAATTTTGCTTTTTTAAAAAGATATAATAATATAAATATAATATTTGAACATATTTTTTTATTATGATATCTAAAAATGATAAAAACATATGTATTGTTCATTTAAAAAGTTATATTACAAAATTCTTTAATATAGAGGCTTATCCAACAACTACTTGTGGTTAGTTAGTTTAGAGTAGAAAAATTAAATTTGGCAAACCGCATTTTAGCGCTTTTACTGTGATGTATTGATGACAACAGCTCAAACGTAAACAAACCTGGTCCATATGTCGTTGTTTAAATCACATGAAAGTTTTGTTTTAATTACAAAAAATGGATTTGTACTCCATCTTTTGATTTGTCGTACTCATTGACTTATAAATTCTTATCATATCATCTTTCTGTTTTAGGATGTCTCTAGAATCAAGACTCACCCTATCAACATGCCTTTTGGCGTTAGTTATCAGTACAGTACCAGTTCAATCTGGCAGCAGTGTAGAAACAAATTCAGCTTCAATTCAAGGACGAGTTAGACGACGTCACATTAACAATTATAATCCTTGGTCGGTACAGCCGAATAGAAGAAATTCAGTTTCGTTGTTTGAAGCTTCAAGTGTAAGTTTAATTATAATAAATATTTTTTTTATTTTTTCTGAAAAAAGTAGTGAACACGTGTAAAGTTTTATTAGGTTTGTTCCAGCAGGCTGTTAGAAATGTTTGCAACCGTTCGGATTCTGCGCACGTCAAATTTGTCGTTCCAGCAGTGCCATGTTTCTAGCATTATACAATTGTTTGTTGTTCCAGCAGTGTTTTTAAGATGTTGGAAACATGTTTGAAAAGTTTGCAAACTTTCTTCAAACATTACTGACAAATTGTTAACATAACCTTTCTTGTATTGACGTATAAGCAGTATACACGCCTTGTTTATTTTTCGTTCTAGCAGAAAACTGTTGCCAACATTTCTGACTAATGTTTGTAACAATTTCTGCGTTTTACGATTCTTGCTAACATGCTTCCAACATTCTGCTGGATCAAACCTATTAAGATTTGTCTACTTATTCGTATTGTGACGTATAATTTTGAAATATACATAGGGCCACTTTACGTCCTGGGGCAAATGTACCATATGGAATTATCTTTCTGAGACTATAATACCGGTGGACAAAAAACTATCTTGGCATTTTTAACTAAACCATGGGAACTAATTTAACTTTGTAATTTTGTACGGGCATACCCCCACTAGGGGTAGCCCGTACGGGGCTTAACTAAAACTTTAACTTTATACTTGACTTCACTTTTACTACCTACTTCTTATCTAATATTTTTTCTAATTTTTTCCTCCTCATTATTAGGACAATTTCTGTATATATACCAAGTTGAATTTAGTATTTTGGTCACTAAGCACGTTGTTGACCCTGAATAAAATTATGTGACCTAGACTTTGTTATTGTTTAGTGACTAAAAACCTTGAACTATATTTTCGATTATTTGTTTTAATTTTTTGGATGTGATTTCTTTAATGCCAAAATAATTAAATAAATATTAAAATTATTAAAACCCATATACCCCCTATAAAGGGTTTTTTTATCTGTTTAACACTCCACGAAGGCTTTATGCTCAAGTACCAGAGTACCGTGGGTGTCGGGTTATTAGATGTTTAACCCCTTTTTCCACGCTGTTCCGTCAACGTTATCCATGTACTGAAACATGCAATTTTTGCATTTCACAGCACCTTTTAGACAACGCGGTAGTGCCACCACGGACGTTATTTTTTAAATAACTACTACCTGGGGTAGGCAGAATACTACACAGTGGTTTGCCAAGCCATCTGTGAGGTGACGAGCGATTAAAATGCCAATGTCCGGTTCCGAGATTCGAACTCGGATCGCTGCGGTGAGAAGCTGGTACGTTACCGCTGCACTACGTTCGCCAATGTGTTCACAGTATATTTGGTGATGTTGAAAACTGGCGTATCACCGCTATTTGTCATTTATTAGATGATAGCTTATTGGGTACGGAAAATATTCAAAGAATGGGTCCGCTTCGATCCTGGTCCAGGGGTATAACGAGCTGAGACTGTTTAGCCCTATAAACCCTTAGAAACTAGCCGGGCTCGTGATACAAAATAAAGAAAGAACCCCGAAAAACCCAAAAATTCAAATTATTCCAAAAATTATCCAATTGTGTCTTGGTTAGAAAAAAACGTTTTTAAAACAAGACAATCTAGATTTCCAAAAAAATTAGGCATCGTTGTTTAATAACCTAAATAAAACAAAGAATAGTTAACAGTCAGCGTTCGGAGTAATGTTATATTAAGCCACTAAACCTAAGTTCTGGGTTATTTAGACTTGAACTGCAGACACAAATCTTTTATTATTTTCTATTGCTTTTAATAAATAATAAAAATACACTCCATAAGCTTTAATACAAAAATGTTTTCATTTAAATGGCCACATCTCTTTTAATAATGCGGTTATTTAGACAATTAAAAAGAAAATTTTAAAGTGATAAAGCTAGAATTTTAAAAGTTCAGGCTCACAAGAAGTTTCTACAGGATCCTAGGTCCAGAAAACCGACAGGCCAGCATTGAAGCAAAAACTACTACAATCAAACAATTTCTGAAGCCAAAGACTCCTTCGACAATCGTATTAAAAACAAAGTTCTTTCTTGCTCAAATGGCAGCAAATCTTTCTGGTCCTTTGCGAAAAACATAAGTAGGAATTTTTGTACCAGTTCTTTCCCACCACTAGCTTTGGAAGATAAAATTGTTTCTACCGCTAAAGGAAAGGCAGAACTATTTGCCAAACAATTTGCTGCCAATTCAACCCTTGACTCTCCCGTAAGTCATCCAATTCCAGCGGTTACCCCAGTTTCTCATAAAATGCCCGATATTGTTTTTGAAGTAAAACACATTAAGCGTATCCTTTCTTCCCTTAACACCAAGAAATCGTCTGCGCTGGATGGCATACCCGCAATTGTTTTAAAAAATGTGCTCCAGAACTTGCACCAATCTTAACTCGGCTCTTTCGAATTTCTTACGACACAGGTATCTTTCCGGAGAGCTGGAAAGCTGCACATGTTTAACCTATTCCCAAGAAAGGATCTAAATCCCTTTCATCTAACTATAGACCAATTTCAATTCTCTCAGTTCTTTGTAAAGTAATGGAAAAATTAATTAATTCACAAATTCTTAAGTACTTAGAAAAACACAAAATTCTGCATGACAGGCAGTATGGATTTCGCCACAAAAGATCTACAGCAGATCTTCTTTCCTTCGTATCACACTGTTAGAATAAGTCTCTTGAGTTTCTAGGTGAGTCCCAGATCGTTGCTCTTGATATATCCAAAGCTTTTGACCAGGTCTGGCATGCCGCACTTCTTAATAAACTTCCCTCGTATGGTCTTTCAACTAAACTCTGTACTTGGCTCTCTAGTTATCTATGTGATCGGCGTGTATCAGTTATTGTGGAAGGGCATTCTTCAAGCTTTCACCAAGTAAATGCTGGAGTCCCTCAGGGCTCAGTTCTGGCACCAACATTGTTTCTTCTTTACATCAAAGACCTTTCCTCGCCCACAACTAATTCCATTCATGGTTTCGCCGACGATAGTACCCTTCACTCCAGTTTTCAGGTTTCTAAACCCATCACTAAATCTGACTTGGAAAACAAACGCAGAGCGATGCAGATATCTCTTTCGCAGGATCTTAATTTAATATTAGATTGGGGCGCCAAAAATCTCGTCCATTTTAATGCACCCAAAACACAATCATGTTTCTTGTCGCGAAAAGAGTCATCAAATACTCATCCTCTATTTATGAACGGCCAAGTTTTACAGAGCAAAGATACCTTCAAAATTGTGGGCGTCACATTTGAAAGTAACCTTAAATGGCATAAATACATTTTATCTATAGCCACGGCAGCTTCAAAAAAGCTTGGATTTCTCTTTCGAGCCAAAAGTATTTTTCCGTAA
>JACEGR010009228.1:0-28675 GCA_014170235.1 Listronotus bonariensis
CATCATATAGCAGGAATCTCATCAGCACATGCAGGCAGAACAGAGAATGGAGCTTTAACACATATAAAAGGTGTAATAAGGCAATGGGGCACACACAAAATACAACAATAGAATGGGAATAAATTTCTGTGTGAAGAAAGAATACTAATACAAGGCTCCTCCTGCACATGGTGGTAGTACTTATCGTGCAAGGCAGAATAAAATACAGGAGAAGGGGAGAGTAATGGGAAGGAGAGGGAGGGGGAGGGAAGGGCAGAGAGGGGGTGGCAGAGGGTAAGGGAGACAGAAGGTGCAACACACACCAGCCACCACGCCGCCGCGCTACCATTATGTGCACAGCAATGCCAGCACATACATAAAGGGGCAAAAATGGAGATTTTTGTACAGATGTAATATACGGTAATTTGATACACAGACTTTTTTCATGGTTCTTTTGCCACACATATATCTTTTAATTATCTCAAGAGTCTTAATGGTTCTTTATTACATATCATATCTTTCATGTTTTCATCGCGATTTTAGTTGTTTGATAATATACAGCATTCATATGGCATGTAAAACACCAAGTTTATATCAAGAAATTGGGCCAACAAATGTCAGCTTATAAACGCTAAACACTACAATTTGGCAGTCCTATTTCTAATAGTAGCAAAATTTAACACTACGCCTTTACCAAATATAAACCATACTTTCTATAGATAAAAACACACTAAACATTAATAGATTTTTAAACAGTTTCATTCGTCCATCTGTTGTTACGGACGCGTATCATTGTTACTTTAGCGATATCTGTTAATAGCGGCGTCTATTTTAGTTCGTCGTGCGCCGATAGATTTTTGTTATAGGACAGTAGTTTCGTTAATAAAATAGGCCTTCTCGAATGTTATATCATTAACACAACCGATTTGAACACCTTGCCTCTGCACGCTCGCTACAAGGATAATTTCATTCGTTCAGCTCTTGTTTGGCTGAATGCTGCTGATGCCAGCACTCACTCCATGTTGGTCGCCACCACAAAGCATGATTAGCAAAGTCGATCATCAGAAACACGAGCAAACATTTATATCGTGCCTTTGGCGATAGATACACCTAATAGTAAATGCACTAGGTTTAGTACAATTAACGTAAAATATTTTTAGGTAAATTATTATAATGATAAAAATTGCGGTGCCAACTATCGCTTGGTTAATATAACTCAAGTAAAATACTGTAAAAACCCTGCTAAGAATTTCTTTTGATGTACTCGTAATATGAAGAATGACTTTCTAAGACATCTTAGTACAAGAGCAAGATATTCTCTTCGGGTACAAATGGTTAAATGCGCCACTCATGCTTTTTTCCCACCGCTGTAATTTAAGTAAATGTAGTTTTTGTGATAAGCTTAACGACGCGCAATCATAATACAGTCTTCTTACAGTTTGTGAAGTGTTACTGCTTTTTCTGTTTGCGGTAAGTTTTCTTTTGATTTGACGTATTCATGGTATAGTGTTTTTATTTAATTTTACTGGGCGGCAATATGTTTAGATGCTATAACTGTGAACTTAATTTTAAATTTGGCATTAATGCTGAACACTATTTTTTGACGTGTATCGATATTTGTTACATCTATAATGACACTAATGAAGGGCTTCAGAAACAATCTTTGGGGGTGTATATTACAGACTACCCTGATACTTGAAAACGATTTTCTCTGGCATTTTCCAGTTCACCCGCGGTATTTTAAAAAGCCATTAAATTTATTTAATAGTTTTGTATATTTTTTAAAACAAAAATTATGTAGTTCATAAGATTGCAAGATAATGAATATGGGTGTATATATATATATATATATATATATATATATATATAGTATCTTTGAGTTTGATATATATACATTAATAAAGAGTAAAATTCTTTGCATATGGCTCATCAATGACTGCATTTGTGAAATGTGCTCTTTGATTTTGACATGTACTAATTGGTGATTGCATTTAGCTAAACGAAAGTCTATGCAAAGTTCATAAGATTGTAAGATAATGAATATGGGGTATATATATATATATATATATATATATATATTATCTTGCAATCTTATGAACTACATAATTTTGTTTTAAAAATATACAAAACTATTAAATAAATTTAATGGCTTTCTTTAAAATACCGCGGGTGAACTGGAAAATGCCAGAGAAAATCGTTCATATCAGGGTAGTCTGTATTATACACCCCCAAAGATTGTTTTTGAAGCCCTTCTATTAGTGTGTCATTATAGATGTAACAAATATCGATACACGTCAAAAAATAGTGTTCAGCATTAATGCCAAATTTAAAATTAAGTTCACAGTTATAGCATCTAAACATATTGCGCCCTGTAAAAATTAAATAAAAACACTATACCATGAAACGTCAAATCAAAAGAAAAAACTTACCGCAAACAGAAAAAGCAGTAACACTTTTACAAACTGTAAGAAGACTGTATTATAATTGCGCGTCGTTAGTTATGACAAAAACACATTTACTTAAATTAGCGGTGGGAAACATGAGTAAACATTTAAGTATTTGTACGGGAATATATGCTCTGTACTAAAATTTTAAAAATCATTTCATATTACGAACATAAAAGAAATTTTTAGCAGGTTTTTAATTATTTTACTTGGTTATATTAAAAGCGATAGTGGCACCATAATTTTTATCATTATAATAATTTATCCTAAAAATATTTTACATTAATTGTACTAAACCTAGTACATTTATATTAGGTGTATCTATCGCCAAAGGTTTTGATATAAAATTTTTGCTTTAAATTGTTTCTGATTGGTCGACTGCTTAATCAGCATAAAATATGGGCGTTTTTCTGTGAAATTGAATTTGTCGTTAACTTATGGAGTGGGGTTAAGTGCTATACACACCCGAAGAAATCGAAAACGAGCGTGCTAAATTAGAGGCTCAAAACAAGGAACAGGCTGAAATTGCAAGAGCCTTAGCTAACTTGGGCGTTACGAAAAAAAATTAAAGGTGTTAAAAAATCAGTTATTTGGCATGATATAACATTCGAAGATTATGTACAATGCTTGGAAACCTTTAATGAACTCCCTATAACGCAAAATTTAATCAGCGCTACATTCAATACGACAGACTAAAATAGGCCTTAGCCCCCACGATTGGCGTGATATCACTAAAGGGTGTAATGATACGCGTCCGTAGGGTTATTGCAGCAAAATGGACGAATAGGCTGTTTGTTTAAAAATCTATTAATTGTTTAGTGTGTTTTAGTCTATAGAAGTAGGTTTGTATTTAATTAAGGCGTAGTGTTAGAATTTTTATACTATTAGAAGTAGGTTTTTATGTAATTAAATTGTAGTGTTTAACATTTGTTATTTAATTTCTTGATATAAACTTGGTGTTTTTACGTATGCATATAGATAGCGTTTTTAATTTACATAATACAAGAGCCATTAAAAGATGCTTGACGAAGCCATGAAAAGATGCCAATAATAATAATAAAAGAGCCATTAAAAGATGCTTGATGAAGTCACTAAAAGATGCCAATAATAATAAAAAAGAGCCATGAAAAGATGTCTGATGCGGCCAATAAAAGATGCCAACATATTTTTATCTGTGTAAATACCAAGTTTTTTATGAAATTATAAAGTGTTTTTAACCTATATTCGGCGGCGGGCGGAGGGTGTAAGCGCTGGGTGCGGGGGTTGTCATGACTAATTTTTGACTTGACTATTTGATCAACATACAGACCCAACCCTTTCATAATTAGGGGTGATTAATTATGCATTTTTTAAACGTACCAAAATAATAATTAGGTGAGATATCCGAAAATTGTCATTTTGACAGTTTCAAGTCTGTATAAAACGTGAGACAAAAATGTCATTCGGATTTTTAATTTCACTGGTCCTAATTTGGCGCATTGTGTTTTTTACTAATACGACAAATTAGTTCCGGAACTTAAAATCTGAAAATCACCATCCTTTAACCAGAGAAAAATCGCCTTAAAGCACTAACTTAAAAGCTATTGTATTTGTATATATTGTATTTTTTAAAAAATGTGCCTTTGATTTTTGGAGCCATGTACTAATTGGGTGCATTGTATTTTTTACCTAATGCAGTCATTTAGTGCATAAATTTAAAAATCTACTCCGTCATAATAAGAAAATGTGCGTTTCAGGTTTTGATATTAATTGGTCCGTATTGTTCTTTACTAATAATATGGTTTGCAAATGAGTAAGTTTTGTTGATATATTTTTACGTGACTAATATACCGCCTTAATGCACTAACTTAAAAGCTATTATAAATCACCCTTTGTTCCGAGAAAATGCGACTTTGATTTTTTGTACTAAATGTACTAAATTATATTTGTATATATTGTATTTTTTACTAATATTGTACCGTAAATATTACCCATTAGTCATATTAAATTTTTTAACAAGGCGTCTTTTTAAAATCCGTATAGCAACGCACAAGCATCACTCAACAGATATTTTGCTAAATACATAAATATACATTTTCCCACACACACACACACACAACAGATATTTTGTTTATAAAATACATAAAATATACATTTTTTATCGCTTCCTTTCAGCTACTAACACCATGTCATCGTTTCAATCAAAACAGGAAAAAATGTTATTTTAATTTCAGATGTGCCTTTATTTGTGACGTATTTTATTTTTAGAAGAAAAATATTTTTTTGTTATAGGAACCGCATATTTGGATGTTTGTGGTGCGGAAGTTATACAAGATTACCAAAATATTATTATTTTTTTACAAAAATTCAAAATCCACATTATGCAACGACCTGAACTTTTTGTCATATAATAAATAATTATGCGCTACGTTATCTACTACTTATCGCTGTTCTGTACCTAATAAATTTAAAAAAATATTAGTTAAATATAATGGCTTGTATTTCTGTGGGGAGGTGTTTATTTTTATTACATTTACTACGGTTTTTACGTCCGCTAAATTCATTATATATATATATATATATATATATATATATATATATATATATATATATATATATATAAGCCTAGTGACTAGTGAAAATATGCCTAAACGCCGTAATTTTTGCAAATTTTGCAATGTTTTTTGCACTAATTTTGCATATCTCCGGTTCTAACAATCAAAGTTTATGGAACGTCATGCTGTAGATTTTTATTTTATGGAATAATTTTTATTAAAAAAATGTTTTTATCTCTTTTGAGCTAGAACCGTATAGACAATTAAATTGTTTATAACAAATTCCCGTGACTTACGACACAAAAGCAAGTTTGAAATTCGAATTTTGCAGCGGGTCAAAATCCATGGGAATACACTCTTAAACTCCGTGGACTCTGATCGGCCGAGAAACTGCCCTGGCCCCTAGACTACAGGGTGTCCGGTAATGTGAGCTCAAAAATGATAGGGGTGATAGAGTACTACATAACCTCATATTAATGCTTCTTCCCATAGGTAAACGGCTGTTCAGTAAGTCGGAATTATACAGGGTGCGACGATCCTACCCAGCCTATCTATTCATACAGGGTAATTTAAATTTTATGCTTACTGGTGGAATATCAGTAACTGTTAATTTCAGAAAATTTTAAAAAGAAAGAAAATTATTTATAGTTTTGTTTTTCCTTTACTGAATACTTTAAATAGCGAGAGCCCTAAGTTTAAAAAACAAGTTTTGGTTTTAAGTGAATTAATCTCAGTTGTGCTCATAATAGATTGACATAAAATGCCAAATCATAATTTGATATTTTGTCATAGGTCCATATTTGATGAAGCAAATAATGTTGGTATTTAATAACACATTTATCTGTAAAAAAAAAAATTATGCAGATCATAAACAGAAATATTGGGTTAAAAAAATACCTATAAAAATTTTTAAACATTTTTTTACAGATATACCTCTGAACTACTTAAAATTTTTAATTTTCTTAATAGACTTTTAGCCACTGTTACATTTTTTAACTATATCACGATTAAATCAACACTATTTATCATGGGGTCGGACATCCCAGTGGTAAGCATTTATTATAAACCTTTTATGTATAAATAGGACAAATATAAAACTGTTATTCCACTTATTTAATCAAATATATTTTAGTTTCTGTTTGGTTTTCTGTTTATTATTTTTTTTTATAAATAATGTACACAGTATAAAATTATTTAAACTTAAGAAAACTTTTGGGCAGGAATTTACATTAGTCAGTTTTAAGTTTTACCAGTTACTATTCACCTTTAAAAGTCATTTAAGATTTCTGTATAATACATGAATAATTTGCGTAGTTTTAAGCAATATGTTTTAAACAATATTTAATTTCTTAATAATTTATACATAATTTTACGAAAAAGCTTTTAAGGTTGTGCAACAGTCTAGAAAAAAGGAGGATTGTTGGAAATTAAAAAAAAACTGTATCAATTGTTTTAAAATTTTAAGGGTATACCCTAACATATTTTAGGAATACATAATAAAAGTTTTGAAAAAAAAAACAACGCGATCTCCGAAGAACTTAAAAAATATGATCTACTGCTGCAGTAATTCCGGAATTTTTCGTCAATGAAACTCACAAAAAAGTCGTTTAACTAAAAGATATTGTTCATACAATAACCTACTAGTTTTTTGATTTGATCGAAAATCCAATTTTGGCAGGTCAAAAACGGTAGGTAAAATTAAAAGTATTTTTAAAAAACGCCGCCTTTTTGTTATTTTTTTATTTTTTAGGTCACTTTATGGACAACAGTGGCACAGCTAAAGTTATGGGGGCCGGGGCGGAAAGTATTTCACGAAATTAATTTTTATGCCTTGAAAAAATGTTGAGAGCAAAAATAGCCCTTACTTCCAAAACAGGGTCGTTATAACAAATTATACTTTATTTGGAGCCTCTCTTAATCTATTTCACTTCTTGGAAAAAGACACTTCAAACGGGACCCTTCATAGTATGTCCCTCACCTTTTTTTTTTTACTTTTCCTTTCATTACATTACCACTTATACCTTCTTTTAATTAAATATCTTCTTTTTTGGGGGCCCCTTTAAACTGGGGCTCACTACGCTAATGGCGGACAATATCTTCTGGTTATCCGAAAATTTTTCTTTTCCAGCTTTCATTTCCAAAGAACGCTGGAATTACTGCAGCAATGGAGGACATTGTTTTTTTTTACCAGTTTTGGAGATAGGGTAACTTGAAAATATATTTTTTTTAATTCTTATTATGTATAAATTAATAATACCCGAAAGTGTATAAACTTGTTACATACTTTTTAACCTGAAGAACTTGGGGCTTGTTGAATATTTAATTAAAGAAATCAGTAGGTGCGTTTTTTTACAAAATTCCGTATTTTTTTACGATATTTCGTATTTTTTTACGGGATTTGAAATAAAAAGTATTATGTGGCCCTTCTACGCTTTCGTACGTTTCCAATCCTTTTCTTCAAATTTTATTTACACACATGCTTAAAATCTATGGATATTAAAGAGTTTTAATATAATTTGTTCATTAATTCTTTTTTTCTTATCTCAATCTATGTGAAGCAATTCTAGCAATATTTATTGATGTAAATAAATAAGATACATTCGTGCGAAAATATTTTACTCACAAAAGTGTGTTTTTTTTAAAGATGCCTGAAATACCGTAAAACGGGGCTACTTTGTGCAGGTTTTGAGGTATTTTTGATTCTAGGCGTTGCATTTATAATCGAATCACATTGAAAAAATCAAGGGTAGCAATACCGGTCAAACCTATAACCTGTCAAAAAATGGGTTTTTTACAATAAACCGTTTTCGAAAAAAAAATAAAAAATGGGTGCCAAAGTATTTGGGGTTACATTGGCACCCAAGCAGAAAAGTGAAAAAAGTAATGTAGACTCACCGTGGGGTTACTATGGCACCAATTTATTCTTTTTTTTTTGAGGGGGGAAGGGATTTTAAATAAAAGAATCAATATATTAAAGTATATAATCACTCTTTATAAAAATAACATTTTCTTTTGCTAATGCTAATTTTATTTCTGGTAGGCCCTGGCCTATTGTTGGGCCATTGAGGAATGTTTTTGCCTTGTTTTGTTACAAATTTTTGCACAATTTCTCTGGTGTCACTAACAGTAACGGGAAAACCCCAATTTGCTACCTGGTTGATAGTCTCCGATATTAGCGTCTCCTCGTGTTGAGTAAGGACGGTGGGGTGACCTACACGACCATCGTGTCTCTCAAATAGCCTATTTTGAAGAGTTACCCTCGGTATTTTCCATCTTTTTGACGCTTGTACTTGGGACATCCTCCCCTCTCTAACAGCTTGCACCGCATGAGCAATATCTCTTTCAGTATAGTTTTTATATGGCCTTGATCCAGCCAACCGCCGGTAATTTCGCACCATATTTTGCGTTACGAGACGTACCAACACGTTTGAACAACTCTCAGAGATTAAATATTAAAACTAGTCACTGCAGCTTCATAAAAGTAGAGGGCGCGCGCGCTGCCAAAGATGCCCCGTGTGCCAAAGTAGCCCCGTTTTACGGTACACAATATCGATAATGTACAATTTTATTAGTTCTTTGTTAAGTTTAGTACTGCAAAGGTGTTTTTAAATTGTTTAAATATGCCTATACATCATTTGGCGGAAAATGAGATGTTGCGGGCTGTGGGGATGCTTGAGGGTGGAATGCGTCAAATTGACGTGGTCAATGCGATAGGCACTGCTCAGAGTGTTATCTCACGTCTTTGGAGCCGTTATCGGGAGACTGGAAGTATACGGAAAAGGCATTTTGGTCGACCAAGGGTGACTACGCCTCAAATGGACCGATACGTTCAATTAGAAGCTCGAAGAAATGACACAGTGACAGCACCACAATTAATAAACCATCGGCGTGACCGTTTCAAGACATACCATCTATAAAAGGTTAGGGAAAGGTAATCTAGTTAACCGAAGACCTTGGAGATGCCAACCCTTAAATCGAGGAAATGTGTTGTTTACCGATAAATCTCGCATCGGTTTGTATCCAGAGCACCTGGCACAAGAAATCAAATTCATTATACTCAGGAGGTTCACAGTTATAGAGGAGGGACAATTTTGGTATGGGCTGAAATTTCTCTGGGCAGTCAAACTGAGCTCGTTCTTCTGGACCGCTTCGTGTCAGCAGAACGTTACATTAGGAACGTTCTAGAACCTATTGTTGTTTCGCCCAACATATCGGTGACAATTTTATTTTAATGCACGATAATGCCTCTCTACATACAGCCAGAGTCACTAGAAGTTTTTAGAAGAGCAGAATATTCGGGTTTTGGATTGGCCAGCTCAATCGCCCGATCTCAATCCTATAGTTATATCATCGAAATATGCATAGTCAACTTTTTTGTTGAATAAATTTAGCAAATTTCCACCTGGTTTTGCTTTTCTTTGAGGTGGTATTATGTTAGAACGTGATTGACTTGGAATAGACACAGGTAGTGGTCTTCCACTAGATTTTTGTTAATTAGATATGGTTTTATTATAGTTAAATATTTTAAATCGGTTGTGCCTTGCACTTGATCATTTGGATCATGATTTCTTCGATATGCATTAGTTCGAGCAAGTATAATATAGTTGTCTAAATCAGCATTATTAAATCCAACAGGTTCTTTATAAAAGAGTAGTTCATATAATCCGGGAGTTCCCATATATTCAAGATCACCAATTTTTATATTTGCTTTTTTGAAATCAATTAATCTGCTACCAACTTTCCATTTTTCTGTGGTTATGTCGTGTAAAAACCATATCTGTGGTCTAATTCTCGATCTCCTTTAATTGATGAATCAACAAATCCTCTTACCAATGGATTATTCATTATATGCATCAGTTCTAGTAATCTCCAGAATGTCTTGTCTTGTAAGTTCTAATGGTATTTCCTGCTCATTCATCTTCATGGGGTTGTAACATGGTAGAACTTAATCTTAAACTGTCGTCCAAAAATTCTCCTTTATCATTTGTGTTTCTTCATTTTGTAAAAATGATGGATGGTTTGTCTTCTTTTTGGAGTGAGAGGTTCTAAAGGTATTGGTGATAAGGAAGATTCCCGTTTTATTTCGGATTTTGTTTCAGATTCATTTTTAATTTTTGAAATAATTTATGCAAGGGTTGAATAAGTGGTTTAAATTGTTTTACCCGTTTGTTGCAATGAGATTCGTATTTCATGATTAGATCCTAATTTGGTTGGATTAAAGGGATCAAAAGAAAGTAACTCCCAACTTAACACTGATTCGTCCACCAGGAATTTTTTTTAACATAAAGGTGTTCCATTTCATGATGTTTTATTTAACCTTAAACCCCAAATCTTGTAAACATTTTCGATTGGAAGGTGTTAACTCCTGTGAGTGTATCTTCTTACTGGTTAGATTTTGTTTGATTCTTTTTACATTATATGGTTGATAATAGCCAACTTGTTGTGGTGATTTGTAATATATTAAAACCATTATTTATCTACTTTCTTACGGTGTAGTCTTACCCTTACGATTTCTCCTTTAAAATTAACAAGATTACCTGTTTGATCCCGTATTTTAAGAACAATTTTATCTATAATTTTAACAGTAACTGGAAAATAAATAATATTTTGAGGAAATTCTATTGTTTTATAGCCGGGAGCTACACTGGGAAAAATTATTGACTTACATGAACAGGATCACCATTTAAATATGATCCTTCAGCAATACTGCAATCAATGTTTAGGGAGTTTACTTTAATAATTACTGCTGGTGAATCAGATATGTGTTTGTGATTTGGTTGTAAATCTTGATAATTAAATCCTAAAATTTTTCCAATTGTTCCCTTTTTAAAGGTTATTGGGACTGTTGTTATAACGTGTGTACGTAAAGTATTATTGTTAGGAAACATATAAAACTGATGTGTTCTTTTTCAAAATGTTTTTGCAAAAAATTATTCATTATTATCATCTATTTTATAGCTGCCTGGGGAATTTTAATTACTTTATTTAGGTTATAAATAAAATAATTATTTGATTCATCAGTATTAGGAATAACATTAAATGTTTTAAAATTGAAAAAAATAATAAACCAATTACATAATCTTCATCTTTATTCCAATAGATTGTTGGATGAAATTCTGCTGTCAGTGTAGCTGAATTGTCACTAAAAACAAAACTATATTGCATATCACTTTAAAAAACTTTTGCAAAATAAATTTGTTTTGAATATCACATATTTTTATACAAAAATTTTAGACTTAATTGCCTACAGTTAGTCTTATAATTTTGATTTTGGTCATGATTATATTTTACAATGTTTTTATTTCACTGTTAAAATATGAAATTAATTCAAGAGGTGGTCGCAAATTACCATAACTAACATTTTTTTCCTTTTTTTGTATATGCTGTCCAAGGAGTTCATTTTTCACTATCATCATTAAGATTTACAATTACAATAGCACTTTCATATTTTTTAATTTTATGAGGCAGCTTATCCCTCATAAATACACCCCGAATATTTGATATTCCCAATCATATTAAATTAAATCATAATTTGTAAGTATTTTACCAGGTATATATTTTAACAGTTTTTTGAATATGGCTTTAAAAATAGTCTAAAACCGGTTTTATATGGTTTTAAATAAAGCCTACTTCCCTTTTTTCCTACTGCTATGGGCTCCATCATTTGATTATGTCTCTTATCTTCTTCAAGTTTTTGTTTAGCTGCTTTCGCATCATTTACGGCTTTCGCGATTCCAGCTGCCCCTCCTCCGAGTGCTCCCAAAGCGGATAATCCAGCAAACAATGGTATAAGTGGTAAGAATCCACCAGATTTTGGAATAGGTATTATTTGTTTCTTAGGAGGTAACACTCGACCAACTTTTTTATCTCCGACAGTGCTGATTTAGCACCTTCCCCTAAACTTTTTTCCTTGAAGTTCCTTTCTCGCGTTTGCAACAGCTTGAGAAAATGACATTCCCTTACCTGTACCTCTTCTTCGGGTTCTTCTTTTATTTTTTCTAATACCCATTCCTAATTTAGTTTTAACTTTCATAGCACCGCTTATACCTTAGCAGCTGTTTTCTCCCCAAAACTAGCGTCCTTGGCTGTAAACCTTGCCAAAGCCTTCTCAGCTAAGACTTTATCAGCATCATGTCTCCCTTTTATATCTTTTGTCTTGGAATATGCAATATCATGCTCTTTACAAGCTTCATCCAAAGGATTTATTCCTTTATCACCTCTCTGTAGTCTATTTTCTAATTTGGTTTCTGGTCCACAAAACTGATAATCAGGAATATGTAATTCAAATGGTAGTTTGTTTATTACAGTATTTAAGAAACCACACACCAATTTTCTTAGATTCTTTTTTGAAAAAGAAATCAAACATAGTTGAATCTGCTCAAATCGACGAAATTCGAACAAATATGCGGTTTTGACAAGATTTTTCCTATTTTTAAGGGTTCCTTTGGGAAACAAAAATTAATTTTTATATAAAAAAATATCATTGTTAAAATAACTATTTGCTAGAGTTTTTTTAATTTTTAATGGGGTTTTCGGTGGAAAAATTAGACAAATTGGTATTTTTTTTTTTAGGGTGTTTTGGGGTTAAAAAAAAACAAAATTGTATCAAACATACTAAAAAAGAATTAAATGGTCCAGAAAAATTTATAAAAATAAAATAATAATTTTTAAGGGGGGCCTTCCCTGAAAAAAAAATCAAACATAGTTGAATCTGCTCAAATTGACGAAATTCGTACAAATATGCGGTTTTGACAAGATTTTTCCTATTTATAAGGGTTCCTTTGGGGGCAAAAATTAATGTTTATGGAAAAAAATATTTTGGTTAAAATAACTATTTGCTAGAATTTTTTTAATTTTTAAGGGGGTTTTCGGTGGAAAAATCAGAAAAATAGGTACTTTTTAGGGTGTTTTGGGGTTAAAAAAAATCAAAATTGTATCAAACATACTAAAACAAAATTAAATTGGCCAAAAAATTTATAAAAATAAAATAATAAATTTTAAGGGGGCCTTTCCTGAAAAAAAAATCAAACATAGTTGAATCTGCTCAAATCGACAAAATTCGTACAAATATGCGGTTTTGACAAGATTTTTCCTATTTTTAAGGGTTCCTTTGGGGGGAAAAAATTAATTTTTATATAAAAAAATATTTTGTTTAAAATAACTATTTGCTATTTTTTTTTAATTTTTAAGGGGTTTTCGGTGGAAAAATCAGAAAAATAGGTAATTTTTTATTTTTAGGGTGTTTTGGGGTTAACAAAAATTAAAATTGTATTAAACATACTAAAAAATTTATAAAAATAAAATAATAATTTTTAAGGGGGCCTTCCTTGAAAAAGAAATCAAACATAGTTGAATCTGCTCAAATCGACGAAATTCGAACAAATATGCGGTTTTGACAAGATTTTTCCTATTTTTAAGGGTTCCTTTGGGAAACAAAAATTAATTTTTATATAAAAAAAATCATTGTTAAAATAACTATTTGCTAGAATTTTTTTAATTTTTAAGGGGGTTTTCGGTGGAAAAATTAGGTATTTTTTTTTTAGGGTGCTTTGGGGTTAAAAAAACAAAATTGTATCAAACATACTAAAAAAGAATTAAATGGTCCAAAAAAATTTATAAAAATAAAATAATAATTTTTAAGGAGGGCCTTCCCTGAAAAAAAAATCAAACATAGTTGAATCTGCTCAAATTGACGAAATTCGTACAAATATGCGGTTTTGACAAGATTTTTCCTATTTATAAGGGTTCCTTTCGGGGGCAAAAATTATTTTTATGTAAAAAAATATTTTGGTTAAAATAAGTATTTGCTAGAATTTTTTTAATTTTTAACACGTTCAGTGGCAGTTCTCATATCGAAATACCACTTCATGTGACACTAGCGTTTTATTGTGGGAATAAATTCGTTATTGCTTTAGGTAAGCGATTTATTTGAAATTTGATGAAAAAAAATTATTAAGGGTTTTTTTATAATTTTCGGATGTCGCCGATCAGCGTCCTGTCACGTTGTCAAAGTATATTAGCATTTGTATTCGCATGACGCTGAACTGCGTTATAAATAAAAACCAATAAAAAATGTAAAGAAAAAATTGTATTCAAAAACAAAAGCGTTTCTAACCATAATAAAAAAAATATTATTGTAACTACATTCTACCAAAAGGGTTACATTTATTTGTTATGCCACTCCTCAAAACAGGAAGGGCATAAAGGTGGTTTTCCAACACATCCCTTGCATCGGAAACTGGTTTCGCGGCGTGTGTTTTTCATAGTACATAGTTTACACTTTAGAAAAACAGACTTCTTTCCAGACTTAGGTCCTGGGACTCCAGGGATTTTCTCGGGCCAATGACCTAAGTTTTCTTCTGGCACAGAATTTTGAAATCTTCTGTTACTGTGTCTGCTTGTTCTGACTAAGCTCTTTGTCTCGATGTTTTCGGGTAGGTTTATAAGGCACTTGATCAAATTATCCCTGAATTGAAGATAAGAGTATTTTCTCTTATCGCCTGTGCAATACTTTCTGTAAAGATAGAAGGCATTCCAAACTGACACGTCCAATAGATGGAACAGAACTTTTTGTACCATCTAAGCGTCTTGCGTGGAGAAGAATATGTTGAAGTCATTTGATCGCATCTGTCAATTCCGGACATGTGATCATTATATGTAACAACTTCTTCAGGCTTCACATATTCTTTTCCAAACTTGTTTGTCGTTGCTATCAAGCGTGGATGGTTCCGAGTTGTAATCACGAGGACATCTCTCTTATCCCTCCATTTAGAGACATATACGTTTCCTCTGCGTTGCCAGACATGTTCTCCCTTTTAAGTTTAGATGCCACAACTTTCTGGGGATTTTTCTTTCGATTAGCCCTTAGAGTTCCGTTTGTGTGTGTTCTTAACTTCAAAAGCTTCTTTGATAACTCGTAGCTATTGTAGTAGTTGTCCATGAAAATGTGGTGTCCTTTCATAAGATAGGGCTTCAGCAGTCTTAGTACGAGAGCGGTGGTTTGACTGACACTATTGTCAAGTGCTGCAGCCTGAGCACCACTATACATCTCCATGTTGAGAAGATACCCATCTGAAGTGGTTACCTCGAAGAACTTGATGCCATATCTACTTTTCTTGTTTTTTATATACACTCGGAATCCTAATCTTCCACGAAAATGTAAGAGACTTTCATCCAGAGAAAGTTCCTTGCTTGGACCGTAGACGCTCTGGAATTGGGCTATCAACATATCAAGAAGGGGTTGCACTTTGTCTTTCGATCTCGAACCAGGAGGTGAACAGCAAATAACTCTGAGAATTTGTTGGAAGCGCCTTCCAGACATGGTAAAACTGAAGACTGGATGATAATACAACGGATCAGAATAAGAAAAGTAGCGTTTCATATTTTTTGTAGATATCTGGCCTTGAAGCAAGCATAAGCCAAGAAATTGTTTCATTTCATCAATTGAAATAGGGCGGAAATTTGCGTCTCTACAATATCTAGTTTTTGGCCTATTGATGTTTACTAAGCTATTTCCATAGTCATTTGAGCATTGTAAAATATATTCTTGTATTTCAGGAGTGAAAAGCTTTTCAAAAACCTGAAGTGGACTGGAGTTGTTATCAAAGGTGATTTTCAAACAGTTGCTAGCTTCATCGAAGTCAAAATCTGGTATTATCTGTTGTAGTATCCTCCCAATCGCTGTCTCCATTGTTTTGATCTTGCTGCACAAACACTGTCGGTGATGAACTTGGGTCTTGATCAATATTAGGTTCATTGTCAGTCTCCGAATTGGTGCTCAAATCTGCTTTATCATTCTCCACATCTGACTCTGAAGAATTTTCACTTGGTACATAGTCCTGATCCGATCCATACTCTCCATCATCCTCATATGGATCGGATTCTTCATGTTCAGATCCAGAAGATACCTCGTCAAATAAACGTTTCAATCTGCGTTGCTCCCTCTCATAAGGATCGTTTGTATAACCATCTCCATCCATCTGTAATTAAAATAAGGATTGCGTTATTTATAAAATTGTAGGCAATACAAATTTATTTCATAACCTCAAAAATATTTATTGTAATATGTGCAAATATTACACTAAATAAATGAATTGAAGAACATCGAATCGATTGTAAAATCATAATAGATCAAGAATATTATTATGTAGGTAGGTACTTACTTTTTCTGTTGCTCAGACAAAAAAAAACTCTTTGTAAACAAACTCTCTTTATAAGCAGTCAGTACTCTGATTAGCAATGCTTTTCGAAGGGCACTGAGACGCCGTACGGCGTAATGCGCGCCAAAAGCCAAGCTTATCGAGAACAGGTGGTTAGGATGAGCGGGAGGGGATAATCAGCTGATATATGACACTACAGTATATGTGCTCTCATGATACGGGACAGTAGAGATCCAAATAACATTGGCTGATATGCTTATTAGGACGCCGTCAGGCGTTCTGTCACCAGATGATTTTGAATTTTCGACGCCATACGGCGTCGTGTCACGTACCTAGGGAAGCAAGATTACGCCGTACGGCGTCAATGTCACTGAACGTGTTAAGGGGGTTTTCGGTGGAAGAATCAGAAAAATAGGTATTTCTTTAGGGTGTTTTGGGGTTAAAAAAATTCAAAATTGTATCCAACATACTAAAAAAAAATTATTTAGCCAAAAAAATTTATAAAAATAAAATAATAAATTTTAAGGGGGCCTTCCCTGAAAAAAAAATCAAACATAGTTGAATCTGCTCAAATTGACGAAATTCGTACAAATATGCGGTTTTGACAAGATTTTTCCTATTTTTAAGGGTTCCTTTGGGGGTAAAATTAATTTTTATATAAAAAAATATTTTGGTTAAAATAACTATTTGCTAAATTTTTTCTGTGACAAATTACATATTTTGTTAAAACATACCTAGATAGTTTTCATTTTTAACCCGTGGCTCATTTAAAAAAGTTTTCCAAATCATCTGACAAATCATTGTCCGACAGAAAGTCACTATCTCCTAAATCACTCATAATTATTATTCAGACAAATAACTCTAGACAGAAAAGGTAAATTCCAAAACTATAAACACACTATAAACAAAAGCGCCCAGTAATTTTTTTTCAATTTTCTGTCAGTCAAATCTCAAACAGCTGTTAGAATTTTCGATCAATAAAAATTAGCTCATCAATGCGCAAGTCATTCCAAGCAGTTTCTTCTTTCAGCGATGTACCGAAATTACCGTACAAAAACCAATACATGAACGGTCCTAGATTCGATTGGAACGACTTGGTGTGTCGTTCACGAAAGGCTAATTCGTCCAGAACATACCGACGTGGCCAAATTGTTGTTGGATCAAATATTTAGCGCGAAATTTAAAATTCCCGTTGTTCGACAAAAACTTAAGGGTTCAACGCTAGCAATGTTTTTACAATTAGGCTTATTATTTTTTTAAACGGTTTATCTTATTGACTTTACAAATTAAAGTAACGTGACTGCGGTTTCTTAATGTTAATTAAGTGTGAGTGAGTATCAAAAGTTTCCAACTGTTTAGTTTTTAAATAATCTTATACAGCGGGCTTCCCAAACTGTGGGTCAGGGGCGTCGCAGAGTGTCCTTCCAGGGGCCTCGCGTGTTGATGGGTCAAGTTTTTATTGTGTAAAAATAAATGTGTTTTTACACACACCGGCCAAACCACGCCGAGTTCAATATAAATAAATTAGTATTTTTACACATAGCCCCTCCGGTATTATTTGGCGCTGCAGTCGCCGCACTATGGTCGATTTTTGTAAAATTGTGGCAAAAAGGAAAAATCAAATCTTAAAAAATTAAGTAAATTGTCAATAGTCTACTTCCTAACATTCTATTCTATTAGTTGGCTGTGACAATTCTAAATTTTTCACTTGTTTTTAATCTCTACGCCATCTTTAAATTAAGCCAAGTTTTCTATGCAGTAAACGTTATTCAATGATAAACATTGTCTTATAAAGATTTCTTGTATTAAAAATTTCTTGTATAATTTTTTTTACTGTTTAGTGGAATTAGTGTTTAGTCAGGTATGTATATAGTGTTTTATTCATTTATTGAAATTTTGTTTTCTATTTTACTAACACATTTAATCAAGTGTATAAAAATTATAGCAAAGTAGCCATTTTAAAAGCATTTTTTTTTATGTTCCGCTAACGACCCTCTTATAATTTGTATAACATTATCTTCTCAACTGTTTAGTTTTCTGGTTACCAAGAAAAGTTTTGCGACTTTTTGCGCTTTTTTAATAAACTTTAAAATATTAGTGCAGGGTTATAGACTCCACCTTTTTATAAAAATAGGTTGCCATAGGCCGAAAAAAGACAAATTTTTAAACTGTCATTCCAAATGGTTAAATTTCCGTTAGATAGCCCTTGAAAAGTTAAGATAGGAAAGTGAAAGTCGTTTTGCTCTATCTTCAACTGTTTTTGCTTGGTAAATCGTCAAAGTTCAAAAATTCCGATTTTCAATTGTTAATAACTCCCAAACTATTAACTTTAGGTATAGGAATATGACAAGCCAAAATGCTTAGAATTTTATGTAGATTCGAAAAATGCAAAAATATACACGGTGTCCCATTTAAAAAAACCTGTTTTTGGTGTGCCATGTTTTTTGGCTCACCCTGTATACTTCAAAATAATTTTAAAAAGTAGCTAAAATAGCAGTCTATAACATAGTTTTTGTTTGGAATCAAAATTCTCAATAGTATGGATACTATGGAATCCTGTATATAGGTTGTCATTCATGCCAAGTTTCGAAACATCCTGTATAAAACTTATTAAGATATCAATAAAGCTTTTGCCACTTAAAATTATTATTTGTGTATTTGTAATTTTTGGAATGATAAAACAACATTTTTGATCTTCTTTTTAATTTATGCAACGTTTCAACAATAATCGGCCACTGTGCGCCGGTTCCGATTTATGCAGGACCTCCGTCTTGTCGATTTCACTGTTTTGTTACATTAATTGAATTTGTAGAAAGTAAGCCTTGTTTATGGGATAAAACTGCAGACGCTTTTAAATATAAGATTTTAAAAGAAAATGCGTGGAGGGAAGTATGTGAATTACTTGTAAAAACTTTCCTACAAAAGGACAGAAAGGAACAAGAGAAAATAGGTACCGGCGCCGACATTGCCGGTGTGTGTAAAAACGCCCTAAGAAATAGAACTGTTTAAAAGACGGGACTTTTTTTTGCTCTTTAATTTTTTGGGTTTTTGGGTTCGGTAAGGATATGAAGTTCCTTAAATCTTTTTTACAAAAAATGACTGAACTAAAACAATTTATGGTTATCTTAACAAAATTCTAATTTATTGCAGTTTACAACTTTAATATGTACTTTAAACATTAATATATATATCGCTAAATGTTAAAAAACTTAAATCATTAATACTGGTGATTGATCATTTATTGCCGATGTACTTTGTACAATGAAAGATTTTTCTGGAGTATGCTTCAAATTCTCTTGAATCTCTTTTACTTCATTTGGTGTGCCCCTTTTAAGCTTGTATTGGCTGAAACACGTTGTTTTTTTGTAGAAGCAAATCTAAGCTGAGGATCAATATACCTTTTGTTAGTTTCTTCCTGACATTTAAATTTACTTTTTCTGGTTAGTACACTAGGGCAACTAGTTAAATTGTTAACAAGTAACAAATTTTGGTGTATTTGGCTTATGACAGAATCATCAAGTTTTTCATAATTACAGTTATCTAAATTTCTGAGTAAATTTTTTATCTTTTCGATGTTTTTGTCTTTATTGGAAGTCTCCCTGGATAAAGCGGCTAAGCTTTCAGTCACTGACATGTTCTCTACACTTTCCTGACTGACTGAATGACCACAAATATTTGCTTTTGATAGTAATATATGTATGTGTTTGCAAATAATTTTTCTCTCTTTGTAAAACTTACACTCACAAGAGTACATGTGGTTACATGTATTACACATTACACAGATTTCTCTACAGCACTTTTCATTTAATAACCTATTAACAATATAATATGACTTGTTTTTATTATTCTGAATAACCCATTTAAAAGTATTGTTAATAATATCATAAGTGTCAGAGTCCTGTACTGCCTGTTTATGATATTGTGTAAGTTGTCGTGTCCTTTTTGTATGTTCTCCTTTGTCTGTACTGCCTGTTTATGATATTGTGTAAGTTGTCGTGTCCTTTTTGTATGTTCTCCTTTTGTCAGTCTTATTATTCTTTCAACACTTTTGTCCCTGACATATTTAACTACTGCATGAAGCCCTTTATCCCAGCGTTTTACAGTTTTCCTCTCTAGATAAAAGTACTTGATTGATTTATGCATTGACTCTAAATGCATATTAGTATTGATCGAGGAGTTTTGCCTAAAACAGCGTGCCCAGTTTCTAATACATTGCTGTTGATAGTACTTAATGGATATGGTTTTGAAATGACATCGATTATGGTAATTGATGAATTTCACCATGGGTTTCCAGTAGCCGAAATGTTTTCGAACCGGAAGGATATTCTTATGCAGAGCATTTTTTTACTTCAGTTAAAGAAGCAGTTGGTATGTATTATTTTAAATTAAATGTCATGTTTTGTTTATTTAATTCGATTTACTGTTCTTAAACACAACTTTATGTTAGTTCAAAATTAAGTTTATTCATGTCATTCAGTATTCAGTGTAACGATAAATTTAAAAACATCAAATTGCCGCGTTTGTTTTGCCACAGCTGCGATTAAATGGTGCACAGAGGCCTTATTACATGGGGCTAATGTCACCATCTATGGCAACTTTAATGCAGATTGCAGCAGTACGCTAAGTTTATGAATTGCTCGTAAAAGTAAAAATTTGTTTCAGGGGCTGTCAAATGCAGTATATTCATGTCAGACATGGAAGAAACATTTTTTAATGCATGGTTTAAGACAATGGGAGGAGATGCAGAACATCTATTTTGCTCGTGGCATGTAGATCGAGCATGGCAGTCCAACTTGAAGAAAATAAATAATAAGGAGAAACGTGCAGAAACATATAAAATTTTGAAGACCTTGCAGCAACATACATCTAAGGATATTTTCTTCATGTCATCACAAAATGCAATAGGCCATTTGCTAAATGATACTGAAACCAAATGCTTTGGAGAATACTTCAAAAATACATACAGCCACAATATTAGAAAATGGGCATACTGTTTTAGGCAAAACTCCTCGATCAATACTAATATGCATTTAGAGTCAATGCATAAATCAATCAAGTACTTTTATCTAGAGAGGAAAACTGTAAAACGCTGGGATAAAGGGCTTCATGCAGTAGTTAAATATGTCAGGGACAAAAGTGTTGAAAGAATAATAAGACTGACAAAAGGAGAACATACAAAAAGGACACGACAACTTACACAATATCATAAACAGGCAGTACAGACAAAAGGAGAACATACAAAAAGGACACGACAACTTACACAATATCATAAACAGGCAGTACAGGACTCTGACACTTATGATATTATTAACAATACTTTTAAATGGGTTATTCAGAATAATAAAAACAAGTCATATTATATTGTTAATAGGTTATTAAATGAAAAGTGCTGTAGAGAAATCTGTGTAATGTGTAATACATGTAACCACATGTACTCTTGTGAGTGTAAGTTTTACAAAGAGAGAAAAATTATTTGCAAACACATACATATATTACTATCAAAAGCAAATATTTGTGGTCATTCAGTCAGTCAGGAAAGTGTAGAGAACATGTCAGTGACTGAAAGCTTAGCCGCTTTATCCAGGGAGACTTCCAATAAAGACAAAAACATCGAAAAGATAAAAAATTTACTCAGAAATTTAGATAACTGTAATTATGAAAAACTTGATGATTCTGTCATAAGCCAAATACACCAAAATTTGTTACTTGTTAACAATTTAACTAGTTGCCCTAGTGTACTAACCAGAAAAAGTAAATTTAAATGTCAGGAAGAAACTAACAAAAGGTATATTGATCCTCAGCTTAGATTTGCTTCTACAAAAAAACAACGTGTTTCAGCCAATACAAGCTTAAAAAGGGGCACACCAAATGAAGTAAAAGAGATTCAAGAGAATTTGAAGCATACTCCAGAAAAATCTTTCATTGTACAAAGTACATCGGCAATAAATGATCAATCACCAGTATTAATGATTTAAGTTTTTTAACATTTAGCGATATATATATTAATGTTTAAAGTACATATTAAAGTTGTAAACTGCAATAAATTAGAATTTTGTTAAGATAACCATAAATTGTTTTAGTTCAGTCATTTTTTGTAAAAAGATTTAAGGAACTTCATATCCTTACCGAACCCAAAAACCCAAAAAATTAAAGAGCAAAAAAAGTCCCGTCTTTTAAACAGTTCTATTTCTTAGGGCGTTTTTACACACACCGGCAATGTCGGCGCCGGTACCTATTTTCTCTTGTTCCTTTCTGTCCTTTTGTAGGAAAGTTTTTACAAGTAATTCACATACTTCCCTCCACGCATTTTCTTTTAAAATCTTATATTTAAAAGCGTCTGCAGTTTTATCCCATAAACAAGGCTTACTTTCTACAAATTCAATTAATGTAACAAAACAGTGAAATCGACAAGACGGAGGTCCTGCATAAATCGGAACCGGCGCACAGTGGCCGATTATTGTTGAAACGTTGCATAAATTAAAAAGAAGATCAAAAATGTTGTTTTATCATTCCAAAAATTACAAACACACAAATAATAATTTTAAGTGGCAAAAGCTTTATTGATATCTTAATAAGTTTTATACAGGATGTTTCGAAACTTGGCATGAATGACAACCTATATACAGGATTCCATAGTATCCATACTATTGAGAATTTTGATTCCAAACAAAAACTATGTTATAGACTGCTATTTTAGCTACTTTTTAAAATTATTTTGAAGTATACAGGGTGAGCCAAAAAACATGGCACACCAAAAACAGGTTTTTTTAAATGGGACACCGTGTATATTTTTGCATTTTTCGAATCTACATAAAATTCTAAGCATTTTGGCTTGTCATATTCCTATACCTAAAGTTAATAGTTTGGGAGTTATTAACAATTGAAAATCGGAATTTTTGAACTTTGACGATTTACCAAGCAAAAACAGTTGAAGATAGAGCAAAACGACTTTCACTTTCCTATCTTAACTTTTCAAGGGCTATCTAACGGAAATTTAACCATTTGGAATGACAGTTTAAAAATTTGTCTTTTTTCGGCCTATGGCAACCTATTTTTTATAAAAAGGTGGAGTCTATAACCCTGCACTAATATTTTAAAGTTTATTAAAAAAAGCGCAAAAAGTCGCAAAACTTTTCTTGGTAACCAGAAAACTAAACAGTTAGAGAAGATAATGTTATACAAATTATAAGAGGGTCGTTAGCGGAACATAAAAAAAAATGCTTTTTAAAATGGCTACTTTGCTATAATTTTTATACACTTGATTAAATGTGTTAGTAAAATAGAAAACAAAATTTCAATAAATGAATAAAACACTATATACATACCTGACTAAACACTAATTCCACTAAACAGTAAAAAAAAATTATACAAGAAATTTTTAATACAAGAAATCTTTATAAGACAATGTTTATCATTGAATAACGTTTACTGCATAGAAAACTTGGCTTAATTTAAAGATGGCGTAGAGATTAAAAACAAGTGAAAAATTTAGAATTGTCACAGCCAACTAATAGAATAGAATGTTAGGAAGTAGACTATTGACAATTTACTTAATTTTTTAAGATTTGATTTTTCCTTTTTTGCCACAATTTTACAAAAATCGACCATAGTGCGGCGACTGCAGCGCCAAATAATACCGGAGGGGCTATGTGTAAAAATACTAATTTATTTATATTGAACTCGGCGTGGTTTGGCCGGTGTGTGTAAAAACACATTTATTTTTACACAATAAAAACTTGACCCATCAACACGCGAGGCCCCTGGAAGGACACTCTGCGACGCCCCTGACCCACAGTTTGGGAAGCCCGCTGTATAAGATTATTTAAAAACTAAACAGTTGGAAACTTTTGATACTCACTCACACTTAATTAACATTAAGAAACCGCAGTCACGTTACTTTAATTTGTAAAGTCAATAAGATAAACCGTTTAAAAAAATAATAAGCCTAATTGTAAAAACATTGCTAGCGTTGAACCCTTAAGTTTTTGTCGAACAACGGGAATTTTAAATTTCGCGCTAAATATTTGATCCAACAACAATTTGGCCACGTCGGTATGTTCTGGACGAATTAGCCTTTCGTGAACGACACACCAAGTCGTTCCAATCGAATCTAGGACCGTTCATGTATTGGTTTTTGTACGGTAATTTCGGTACATCGCTGAAAGAAGAAACTGCTTGGAATGACTTGCGCATTGATGAGCGAATTTTTATTGATCGAAAATTCCAACAGCTGTTTGAGATTTGACTGACAGAAAATTGAAAAAAAATTACTGGGCGCTTTTGTTTATAGTGTGTTATAGTTTTGGAATTTACCTTTTCTGTCTAGAGTTATTTGTCTGAATAATAATTATGAGTGATTTAGGAGATAGTGACTTTCTGTCGGACAGTGATTTGTCAGATGATTTGGAAAACTTTTTTTTAAATGAGCCACGGGTTAAAAATGAAAACTATCTAGGTATGTTTTAACAAAATATGTAATTTGTCACAGAAAAATATATTTTTTTAACATGTAGCTACTTTATTGTAGAAGATACTGTGCCAGGATATTCAGAAGCTGAATTTTTCGGACATTTTCGTATATCAAGGCATGTAGCCAGTAACATTGCTGAAATGTTTGAGGCTAGTCATTACTATAATGGTACCATAGGCCAGTATGGAAATATATCTGCTTCAAATTAAGTAAGTGGTTAATTTTAGTATAATTGAAAAGTAAAAAATATAATTAATCATTAACTTTATATCCAGTCCTAAATTGCAAATTTGAGCCTATATTTGCTACCAATAAATTATGTAATTTTGGTTACTTATAGAATGTATAATTTTAGGTATTCATCTTTCTGTGGTTTGTGGGCCATCAAACATCAAGTTTTCGGGATGTAGCAGATCGCTTTAATATTAGTCTAAGTTCTGTAAATAGAATTTTACATAGACTTACCATATTTCTAAGCAACCTTTCTGCAGAGGTCATAAAATAGCCCAGTGTAGCTGAAAAGCATACGAGTGAAGAGCATTTTAGCAGCAATGGTTTCCCTAATGTTATAGGAGCAATAGATGGATGCCATATAAAAATTGACAAGCCTAATAATGATCCAGACTCATACATTAATCGAAAGGGATTTTACTCAATTCAGGTAAGAACAGTTATATATTTTTATTTAAAAAGCACAAGAGAAGAATCTAATTTATATAATTCTTTTAGATGCAAGTTGTGTGCGATTATAGGAAAAAAATAATAGATCTGTTTGTGGGGTATCCCGGATCTGTACACGATAGCAGGGTGTTCAGGAACTCACCACTGAAAAATAATTTAGGGGAAAAATGTGGAAGATACTTTCTTCTAGGTGATAGTGGGTACCCTTTACAACCAAATTTACTTACTCCATATAAAGATAGAGGCAACTTGACAAGATCTCAACAAAATTATAATGTAACATTGGCAAGGAATAGGTACATTATCGAACATTGTTTTGGGATATTAAAACAAAAATTTCGTCAACTATATCACATCAAATTAAGAAATATAAGATTTATTGTACATTTCATTCAATACCTTTACATTTACATTTACTTATGCAAAAATTATAAATGCGGTTCTGCCGGTTCGGCCTGATAGCGACTATTCTTAAGTTTTTTACTTTAAAACTTCTAAAGTTTAGCCTAATAACGTAGGCGCCATTTTGTCAATATATTTATTTAATTCACGTGCCTGCAATTAATGCCAATAAATAAAGTTGTAACTGATCCCCGTTTAACAATTTAATTATTAGGTCCCTCGTAGTCTAGTGGTTATAGCGCTGGGCTGTCACGCTGGCGGCTCGAGTTCCAATCCCAGTAAAGGCTCCAAACATTTTTTAATCTATAGAAAACTACCCCTCTATCTAGCACGTGGTGACTTAGGGCAAGAAAAATCTAATTTTGCGTTAGGGGTTGAGATGGCGATAAAATTGCAGATCGAACCTTAAATTTTCCCCCATGTATTTCTTATGGGAAAACTACCCTTATTGAGCCCATACATATATTGCCTATCTACTGGCCTTCCCTGAAAAAAAAATCAAACATAGTTGAATCTGCTCAAATTGACGAAATTCGTACAAATATGCGGTTTTGACAAGATTTTTCCTATTTTTAAGGGTTCCTTTGGAGGGCAAAATTAATTTTATATAAAAAAATATTTTGGTTAAAATAACTATTTGCTAATTTTTTTAAATTTTTAAGGGGTTTTCGGTGGAAAAATCAGAAAAATAGGTATTTTCTTATTTTTTTAGGGTGTTTTGGGGTTAAAAAAATTCAAAATTGTATCAAACATACTAAAAAAATTAAATGGCCAAAAAATTTATAAAAATAAAATAATAATTTTTAAGGTGGGCCTTCCTTGAAAAAGAAATCAAACATAGTTGAATCTGCTCAAATCGACGAAATTCGTACAAATATGCGGTTTTGACAAGATTTTTCCTATTTTTAAGGGTTCCTTTGGGAAGCAAAAATTAATTTTTATATAAAAAAATATTTTGGTTAAAATAACTATTTGCTAGAATTTTTTTAATTTTTAAGGGGGTTTTCGGTGGAAAAATCAGAAAATAGGTATTTTTTTTTAGGGTGTTTTGGGGTTAAAAAAATCAAAATTGTATCAAACATACTAAAAAAAAATTAAATTGGCCAAAAAATTTATAAAAATAAAATAATAATTTTTAAGAGGGGCCTTCCTGAAAAAAAAATCAAACATAGTTGAATCTGCTCAAATCGACGAAATTCGTACAAATATGCGGTTTTGACAAGATTTTTCCTATTTTTAAGGGTTCCTTTGGGGGTAAAAATTAATTTTTATATAAAAAAATATTTTGTTTAAAATAACTATTTGCTAATTTTTTTTAATTTTTAAGGGGTTTTCGGTGGAAAAATCAGAAAAATAGGTAATTTTTATTTTTAGGGTGTTTTGGGGTTAAAAAAATTAAAATTGTATTAAACATACTAAAAAAATTTATAAAAAATAAAATAATAATTTTTAAGGGGGCCTTCCTTGAAAAAGAAATCAAACATAGTTGAATCTGCTCAAATCGACGAAATTCGAACAAATATGCGGTTTTGACAAGATTTTTCCTATTTTTAAGGGTTCCTTTGGGAAACAAAAATTAATTTTTATATAAAAAAATATTTTGGTTAAAATAACTATTTGCTAGAATTTTTTTAATTTTTAAGGGGGTTTTCGGTGGAAAAATCAGAAAAATAGGTATTTTTTATTTTTAGGGTGTTTTGGGGTTAAAAAAATTCAAAATTGTATCAAACATACTAAAAAAAAATTAAATTGGCCAAAAAAATTTATAAAAATAAAATAATAATTTTTAAGGGGGCCTTCCCTGAAAAAAAATCAAACATAGTTGAATCTGCTCAAATCGACGAAATTCGTACAAATATGCGGTTTTGACAAGATTTTTCCTATTTATAAGGAGTTCCTTTGGGGGCAAAAATTAATTTTTATGTAAAAAAAATATTTTGGTTAAAATAACTATTTGCTAATTTTTTTTTTATTTTTAAGGGGTTTTCGGTGGAAAAATCAGAAAAATAGGTGATTTTTTATTTTTTAGGGTGTTTTGGGGTTAAAAAAATTTAAAATTGTATTAAACATACTAAAAAATTTATAAAAATAAAATAATAATTTTTAAGGTGGGCCTTCCTTGAAAAAGAAATCAAACATAGTTGAATCTGCTCAAATCGACGAAATTCGAACAAATATGCGGTTTTGACAAGATTTTTCCTATTTTTAAGGGTTCCTTTGGGAAACAAAAATTAATTTTTATATAAAAAAATGTCATTGTTAAAATAACTATTTGCTAGAATTTTTTTAATTTTTAAGGGGGTTTTCGGTGGAAAAATCAGAAAAATAGGTATTTTTTTATTTTTTAGGGTGTTTTGGGGTTAAAAAAATCAAAATTATATCAACCATACTAAAAAAAATTAAATTGCCCAAAAAAATTTATAAAAATAAAATAATAATTTTTAAGGGGGCCTTCCCTGAAAAAAATCAAACATAGTTGAATCTGCTCAAATTGACGAAATTCGTACAAATATGCTGTTTTGACAAGATTTTTCCCATTTTTAAGGGTTCCTTTGTGGGGTAACAATTAATTTTTATATAAAAAAATATTTTGTTTAAAATAACTATTTGCTAATTTTTTTATTTTTATTTTTAAGGGGTTTTCGGTGGAAAAATCAGAAAAATAGGTAATTTTTTATTTGAGGAGTGTATTTCCAAAGTCCGCGTTATCCTATGGAAGTCAAGTTACGTAATTCACTAAAATATGTTTTTAAGTTCATGTTCAAAGATACAAGAATGTGACAGGTATCAGACGGTTTAAATGGCTTCTGAAAATAACATAGTATGAATAAAAAATGTATTTACTAATATTTTGCAGGTTTATGCATGTTTTAATTTTGGATAAGACGAGTTTTGAAGGATCTATGTGGATAAAGCGGAGTTTGGAAATACACTAAATGGAAAAGGCTAGTTTTGTTGTTAAATTTTGTATTTAAAATAAAACACATCCAGGAAAATAAATAGTAA
>JACEGR010009229.1:0-28669 GCA_014170235.1 Listronotus bonariensis
TATATTTTTGGGATTAAGGCATAATTATCCATATTATGTAAAATAGGTAGTGTTACTAAAAAAATATTTTAACCAGTATCAGTTTGGTAAAGAGAAAACAGTGACCCGATGTTAAATATTTTTGGAGGATCTTTAAAATCAGGGGACATTATGTTTTTTATGTCCAGATACTAGTTGGGGACTAAAAATATGTATTTTCATATTTGAGTTCCGGTACCAAGTTTTAAAGTGTTTTGACATATTTTTAGGATGAACATATTATGTAATTAAACTCTGAGATTAAATATAATGAATGTCCTTAATACAGTTGAATGTAAAAGTGACAATGAATCGTCGAATATGGAATTCATTAAAAAGCCCAAAGCTATAAATAGGGTAAGTTTTGGTTATAATTATTAGGTTTAGCAAAAGTTAAAAAAGAAAATAATTAAGAATGAATTATTAAATGTGATGATTTTCCTTATTATGGAATAGACCAATCAGACATCACCATTTTTTAAATAAATTTTGTTGAGAAAACTGATTTAATTACTGTTTAACAGCAAATAAATTTCTAATATCCAAACTAATTATCAAAATTGATAGAAAATGTCAAACTTTATTATCAGTAAAATTGTGTGTTCTTGGCTTTAAAGCCGTGTCCTGACTTGCTACTCAACACTGTTATCAATAATGTTATCTAACATGTTATATAATTTAAAAAAAAAACAACAAGTTATTTGTTTTTTAACAAGTTATTTGTTACCGCAACAATGTTTTGTTATTAAAAAATGACACGTATTGTTTAGACCAGCGACGCATGTATTTCTTATAAAAATGGAATGGTCAAGAGAATTTACAATTCAGTTAATAGATTTCTTTAAAGGAAATAAAGTGTTGTGGGATTGCCGCTATACATATAAAAATTTCGGCAAATCGGCACATAAGAAATGACGCCTGACTGAACAAAAATAGTGACCTATTTTTAAATTGAAAGTGATGCGGTAGAAAAAAAGTGTAAAGACTAATTCAGACCTACATACATTTGACCGCAAACATAAAAACATTTAAATTAAAATGAGACAAATTACTTTGTTTTCTATCACTATATTTATCAACATTGTGACTGCAGTTTCGAAGCTTTGCTACATTTTCAAACTAAATATTCTAAACTACTTGAAACTTGTATATACACGTACAAATGGTTAACACATTTTAATAATAGTGCCTATCCTATATTTTAAAAAACTGTAAATAGCGGGCTGCTCCTCGAGTCGGTCTGGTCATTCAATAAATTTATTGAGTGGTTTTTATTGGCTATTTATTGGCTATTTATTGGCCCCTCAATAAATTTATTGAATGACCAGACCGACCTGAGGAGCAGCCCGCTATTTACAGTTTTTTAAAATTTAGGATAGGCACTATTATTAAAATGTGTTAACCATTTGTACGTGTATATATATACAAGTTTCAAGTAGTTTAGAATATTCAGTTTGAAAATGTAGCAAAGCTTCGAAACTGCAATCACAATGTTGATAAATATAGTGATAGAAAACAAAGTAATTTGTCTCATTTTAATTTAAAATGGACTATCACAAAGTAACGGACAACTCAATCCAGTATATAAAAACATTTGTATAAAAACTGTATGAAGGTTGTTTAAAAACATTTAAACAAAGCAGTGATACTAAAGGAATTTTATAATTTAAACAAATGTTTGTAAAGTTATTTTAAACAGCTTTTTTACAGTTTTTATATAAATGTTTTTATGTTTGCGCGGCAAATGTATGTTGGTCTGGACTAGGCTTAATAGGACAATTCCAAAGAGAGCTAAAAAAAGAGTCATATTTGAAAAATGGTTTGGATGATATAAACAAAAACAAGTGGTTTGCATTCGACAGTTAATAGTTTTAAAAAAATAAAAACACAGCGTCCAACGCATGAAGCGGAATTGAGGTAAGTAAATAAAATTTTGACAATTTTCTAAAAACCTGCGGCAACTCAACAAACAACTGATCATAAATATAAAAGATTTTTTGGCGCAAACGTTTCGTTCTCGAGATATCCATCATCAAAAATAAAATTTAAACCAATCCTATTTTCACTATATTTCCCCTTTTTTGTACACAATTTTTTATTAAAAGCTAAAGTGGTACACAAAACTTGATTTTCACCTTTTAAAACCCTGTTTTTCTACGTATTTTACATTATTTTTGCGTTAAATTACATGGCTTTATTTTAAATCCTTCAATCCCAGTGTGCCATAAAGCCCTATGCGTATGTATGGTTGAGTCATTATCAAAGTAAAGCTATGCAAAAATCATGTACAAAACGTAGAAAAACAGGGTTTTAAAAGGTAAAAATCAAATACTGTGTGATACTTTAGCTTTAAATCAAGGATTGTGTGCAAAAGAAAAGGGAAAAAATATAAATAAGAATAGTTTAAATTTAAAGTCTGATAATAAATATCTCGAGAGCAACACGTTTCCGCCAAAAATACTCTTAGATTTGTAACTAGCGCCCTAAAAAACCTAGTATACCAAATTTGATCAAAATCGCAAGTTTCTAGAAAATTACTAAAAATTTTTTGGTTATGATTGTGGGGTTTTTTTTAAATTATTTAACAAAACAGAACAATTTTTAAAAATGTTTTAGAAGTTTTGCTGTAAGTGGCAGTTTCCCTTCATTTAAACTAAAATATTCACTAAACACATTTCTAATCATTTGAGCATCAGGTGTAGGTTTTCTTGCAATTTTTAAAACAGGAAGTAGCGCTGAATTATTTATTCCCCATGATCCTGGTAACAGCTCTCCCGTATCTATAATTTCAGAGTGAAACATTCCTGGCGGAGTAAAAGTACTTCTTAATGCAGTACTGTTTTGTAGAAAATTGTGCAAATAAATACAGGCAAATACAATTTTGGTTGTTTTTTCTGGTTTAGAAAGTAACGGCTTACGTAAACACCGAAAAACTAAAAACGTGATTTCAAAAACATTTTCGACAACCCTCCTTGCTCTGCTTAAGCGGTACCATAATTCTACTTTTTTAACCTTTTAATTAAACTCCCGGGTATGGCTTCATGATATAATGTTGTAGTGTAAAGACGTCATCACCTACGAACACAGTGTACTTTTTGGTCGTTGCTTCCAGGGAGAAAATTTTTGTTCGGTAACTGTAGGGTACCGTCTTGAATCATTGGCTGGGTTACTGTATTTGCAAATACTCCATCATTGGTTATGCGTCCCTGGCATTCAACATTTACGTAGATAAAACGATACTTGGCATCAATGATGGCAAAGAGCACGATGCTAAAAAATCCCTTATAGTTATAAAATTCGCTCCCACCTCCAAAAGGTGCCTGCAATATTATATGTTTTCCGTCCATGGCACCAAAACATGTGATAAATTCCAGATATGATGAAATCAATTTTACGTTTATTTTCCATTGATCTTTAGATGTTGGCCTATGAAATTTTCTTTCATAAATAATTAAACTACGTACACTAAAATTAATTTTGAAAGACTGTAATTAGAATTTCGCGTTTGTTTTATAAATAAGCTAAGAAACTTTTTTTTAATGTATGATTTAAAGGATTTTTTTTATTAAACAATGTCAAATAACATGGTGGAAAAAAGCTAAATTATTTTTTTTAAATGGCCAGAACTCCAGTTTTATTTGACTGACCTTAATAAACTTTTGTTTTGTTTACAAAATTAATATTTTATGTTCTTGTAAAAATGTAAATCTTAATTGTTTTTTACACTCATTATAAAAATAAATAAATAAACGCTAAAAAATTGCTGTATTCTTAAAAGATTTGAATTTATTGTAGGTTAATGACAAAATATTTATGAAAACAGAAAAAGACAAAAATAAAAATAAAGAAAATGATTAATAATCACGGAAAAAGTGGA
The DNA here is from genome assembly GCA_014170235.1 of Listronotus bonariensis. Classification (NCBI taxonomy): domain Eukaryota; kingdom Metazoa; phylum Arthropoda; class Insecta; order Coleoptera; family Curculionidae; genus Listronotus; species Listronotus bonariensis. The sequence continues at coordinate 3,896 of JACEGR010009229.1, forward strand.
AGTTTGAATGTGTCACAACTGGAGAAAAAAGTTTCAATCGAAAACATAAAAACATGGCCACCAAAGCTCATAATGTCATAAAGTCGTTGCAGAACAAGCAGCAGAAAAAAATTAGTTTTTAATTTATGTGACCTGAGGAGATACCACCCCACTCACCCTTTAAGGACCCGTGAAGTCTTAACGGACGTTTAGGGTTCTGGGTGTGTGTGAGTCAGTTTTTCTTCTTTCTTCATTTTCTTTTTTTTTTCCTTTTTACCCCCTAATTATGTACCTGTTCTCAAAGAGGCTTTAGAGGTTGGAGTCAAAGATACGACAATTATAAATGGATTCAGGACTACTGGCTTATGTCCCTGGAACTCTGATGTCATTAACTACAATAAATGTCTGGGTAAAAGAAGTAAACACGATGAAGAACCAAAAGAAGACAATTTAAAACTACAAGACAATTCAAATAAAGACAAAATTATGACACGCGAAACATTAGAAAACATTGTAGGGCAAGAAAAGGTTACATTTCTGCAAAGAATGCCGCTTGAAAATCTGACAGAAACAGAAAGGATTTTAAATAAAATTTGTTGTTTTTTGAAAATCAAGAAACTGATACGTCCACAACCAAAACAACTCACATCGAAATTGAAAATTTCGAAGCAGTTGGATTTCAAGACATTGATCAATAACCAGTAATATAAGCAGAAGATTTGGTAGATGATATGCAAGCTATGACAACTTCCATAACGAATGAACAATCTTATAACAATACTGAAGATTGTTTTGATAGTGCGCAATTGGTATGTTCTGATAGTCAACAAGGTTTACTAATACCAGTCAAATTACAAGACGTTTTGATTGCTGAAAAAACACCTAAAAGAAAAAGTGTCAAAAATGTAGAGAGATCATCAATCGTGCTTACTTCAGCGGAATGGCATAAGACTGAAAACGACAAATTAAAAGCTAAAAAACTTAAAGAACAAGAACAAGAGACTCGCAAGAAGAACAGATTACTTAAACAAGATAAAAAAAATAAAACAAATGAAACCACCAGAAACCAGATTAACAAGAAAGCAAAAGGGACAATAGAAACTAAAAAACAAAATACTAAAGTTAATCTTATCCAGGAGACTAAAGTAACTCAAACGAAAGTAGACACCACCAGAAACAAGGAAGCAAAAGAGGCAATAGAAGAAAATAAATCACAAGAGACTTTCCTTAATCACAACCAGACAATAAAACAAGAAGTTATGATTCATAACACGAATATACCATCTTTACCTGAAAATGAACTCCCGTTTAACATTAAGAAAAGAAAAACCAAAGAGCAGAGTATGTATCCACCAAAGAAAAAAGTCCAAATTCTTTCTGACACTAAACCTAATTTACCACTCAGAACCTCGCAAGTTGATCAAAGAGATATAAATAGACCCGTTGGAAAAAATAACAAACAATAAAAGAAAAAAGACTCACTCTTCACAAGAACTAGAAAAGATCCTTCAAGAGGTTTAGAAGCTGTGATAGCAAGAGCCTATCCTTTTTTAATTTTATTTACTTACTGGTAAACTTTTTTATGTGCAATTTTATGTTTTTTAATGGTTGTTGATACCTACATAGTTTAAAGTATTGGTCGGCTACCATATTATATTTAAATACAACTACTGAGAAGTCTGAACAAATTATTTAAAATCCTACCTAAAATTTTATTCGTGGAAAAATTTGTCAATAAAATGATTATTAGATCATAAGTGATTGTTTTGTATTACAGGGTACCTACCTACTAACTAGGTATATATAAAAAAATAAAAAATAGATTTTAAAAATGGAAATATTTTTTTAATACAATTTCTAACAGTGATAGTTATGTGCTGATAATTAGCTCGCTCTATGCTATTAATTAGGGGCCATGGTGCCAATAAATGGTAAGAGACCTATTTTTTATTCTTACTTGTCTAAAAATCTTGGATAGAGGTCCACCATGTTTTTCTTTTAATATCGTCCTTCTTATTAAATATTAGAACTATAAAATTTGCCTTAGCGAGTAAAGAACTATTTTTTACAATAATAAATACGCTTGAATTAGGACTAATTCTTAAAGTGCTGATAATTGGGTACTTCCTTACTCCATTGACAATCGTATTAAAAACAATGTTTTTTCTTGCTCAAATGGCAGTAAATCATTTTGGTCCTTTGCGAAAAACATAGGTAGGAATTTTTGTACCAGTTCTCTTCCACCAATAACTTTGGAAGATGAAATTATTTCTACCGCTTTAAGGTGAAACACATTAAGCGTATCCTTTCTTCACTAAGAAATCGTCTGGGCTGGATGGCATACCAGCAATCGTTCCAAAAAAAAATGAACTTGCACCCATCTTAACTCAACTCTTTCAAATTTCTTACGACACAGGTATCTTTTCGGAGAGCTGGAAAGCTGCACGTAATCATTCCAAATATTTTCCACTTAAGCCTTTTCTGTGTCAGACTTTTTAGACAAGTTTCTTTTTTATAGAACTATCATTATTTCTAATATTACATATTTTAAATGATGTAAAGGGATAAATATTACAGTACCTAGAGATCTATCTAGTAACATGTATTAAATTAATATTTAAAAAAAGGGTTTATTTTTTTATATTAAATTTTAAAAAATAATAGGAAACAGTACAATTATATTTATTTTCCTAAATTAATGATGATAAAAGTTAACATTTATGTAAAACCCAGATTGTAAAGTTCTTTAATTTTTACTTGTATCATATTGGTTTATTTCGGAGTCTACATTCTGTCTAATTGAAAAAACATTGTATCGATATTCTTTATTTCCTTAAAAGTAAACTTTACAGCAACATTTTTTAAAAATTTGTTTTTACATAGGAATTTTGATTTAAGAGCTGTAATATATTAAATAGTTACTTAACAATAACTATATTTTATGTATATATATTTAATAAATTTGCAATTATGGACCCCAGACAAAATCGGATAATTTAAATTATCATTAATAAATACAGCAGAAATACTACCTTGGTCCAGTACTGTCACATAATAATATTATGAAAAATAATTCGTATACACATAATATAACCACTTTAAAAGGCAATGGACTTAGTAAACTTCTAAGAAAGCTTGATTCAGGCTTATCATTTACTTAATAATACAGAACTTCTTTTAGCCTCTAGCTTTATTTAACTATACAGAAGTTACTAAGAAACTAAATAAGTATTTAGCTGCTGAAATACAATCGGCAGAAAGTTTATTTGTACTATCAAAAGTTTAAGTTAAAAAGTTAATAAGTAAACCAAAATGATACTGTGACAATAAAAAAAAAAGATGTATTAACCCATGCAAGGGCTCAAAACCTTCATATTGTGATTTTTTTATTAATTTAAAAGAAAAATTAAATAGTATGACAGGGTGGCCTTTATTTAAAATGCTTAAATTAATAAAATTGCTAGTAAAACAAATATATTCCTATAAAAGACACAATAAATGGGAAGGAATAGATCGCATTATTCTGACATTTATAAAATTAAAATAATATGATATATCTTTGTGGTTCTTTCAATTTTATTTGGAGGAATAACTTTACAGACTCGCAAAAATTTATTTTATGATACTATACAATTTTAAAGTTAGGCTTTATCTGCTGCAGTATAGTTTCCATCTAAGGATAAAATCCTGGAAAATATGAAAAAGGTTTTTAAAAACTCTCAGAATACAAGCATCGTTTTTGTCTATACATAAAATTATATTTAAACTCCCACTTGTCTCTGCTGCAAATTAAAAACACATTCTTATTATTAATCCAGACAAACAGGTAAATTTATGATATATATTAGTCCTGACGATATACGAGTAATTACATTTGTAAGTAAAACCTTAAAAATAATACATACCCACATAATACGACAACTTTAAAAAGGCAATGGATTCAATTTAGTAAATTACCAAAGGGAGTATGTTTTAAACTAAGCAATTACCTAAAAATATACTACTTTTTTAGCCCCTAGCTTTATTTTACTACACAGAAGTTACTAAGGAATTAAATAAGTATTTAGCTGCTGAAATAGGAGTGGCAGACAGTTAACTTGTGCTATGAAAAGTAGGCATTGGCATTTAAGTTAACCAAAATGATACTATGATAATAGAAAAAAAAGATTTATTAACTAATACAAGGGCTTAAAAGCTTCAAACTGTAAAAATGTTTATTAACTCAGAAGAACATATACATAGTATGACAGGGCGCACTTGATTTAAAATGCTTAAATTAATTAAATTGCTACTAAAACAAATATATTCTGATAAAACACAAAATAAATGGAAAGTAACAGATAACATTATTCTTACATTTATTAAATTAAAATATTATATTTAAATAATATAATTATATTTGTAAGTAAAACCTATGGAGATCAGGCATCAGAAAAATCAAATTTTGACCAGAGTAACTTAACATCTAAATTAACTCCTAGCGTAGGCGCTGTGATGATTAATAACGGTTTTTTATTCAGCAAACTTGTGATGAAAATGGTATTTAGCTAATTCAGCCTCCTTTTTTCAAAAATAAAAAAGTTTTCTCTACCAAACACTCACTTAAATGCATTTATTTCTAGTTCTAGAGTTCACTTGGAGAAAATAAGAAGAAAAAAGCTTTCCTTTCATTAATTTGAACTAAAAAAAAATAAAAAATTGCTAAAAAGTCAGTAATATACATCTAGCTGTGTATTAGATTTTGTATTTATCGAATAATTAGATAACAGTTTTACCGACATAATAAATGTAAATTTTTTCACGTGTTTAGTTGTCTCCTATCACTTCTATATTAGCCGAAATGACCCTAACTTGATAAGACATCCGGTATATTAATACTTGTTTGAATAGAAAATGTCATTCCAAGTACAAAAGACACTATTTTTTGACATCTAACCTCTATTTTTTTTATTTTTAAATTTTAAGTTTTTAATCTAATGTGCCATAAATACGATAAAACGACAAATTTTGAATCAAGTAGTTACGGAAAATAGATGTAACAATCTTTTTTATAGCTACTACAGAGTCGTCCAAAGCTTGTTAAACAATATTTATGGTTTAAAGTCAGTTTTTTAAATGGGTGGATAAAAGCTTAAAGGAGTATTTTTTACCGACAATGTATTACAACACAATCAGTATTTTAGTTAATAGTATTTAAGGAAAATACGTGTTAACTAATAATTTTCCCTAAAATCAACTAGCACATGAACCTGTTTCTTTTGTAACACTTTCAATTTCGAATTAAAGGAGAAAAAAATAAACAGTATCTAATGTAATTACTAATAACCTACTGCAGTTTTAAGCCCCCTAGGTTCTTTATCCATATTATAGGCTAGCTGTTGCTGATAAAGAAAAAAAACGGTTAATAGGGGTTTTTGTGATATACTGCTAACTAAAATATTGATTGTGTGGTATTAAATTGTTAATAAGAAAATACTCTTTTTAGTTTTTATAGTGAGGCATCCTTGATCTATTAAAAAAAACTGACTTAAGACTATAAATACAATGTTGCAAACTTTAGACGGCTCTGTGAAGGCTATTAGGAACAAAAGATTGTTACGTCTATTTTTTCCTGACTACTCTGGATTGAAAACAAAAATTGAACAAAAAATTGAGGTTGGATTTCAGTGGCAATTGTAGTGTTATTGTACTTAGAATGTCATTTTCTATTCAAATAATTAATAATATACCGGGTATCTCATTTAAAATAAGGAAATTAGGGCCGTTTTCGGCTAAACCGAAAGGCATAGAAAACAACTTTTTGGTGTAATAATCCATATTTATGTGACATATCTACTTAGGTACAAAATTTTATTTTAATATCTTAAAAAACAAAAATGATATAGGGGTGAGCCACCGGCTAGGGACACCAATATACACATAATAATAAACAAAATTATGAACAAAAACGCCTTAAACCTGGTTTAAGTTTAATTAATAATTATTATTATCATTAATTTATAAAAAATATAAAGTCAACATAAGGGGGCTTCAAAATTTGTATACTGTTTTTTTTTAACTTTAACCCCCTCAAATATCTATATTTAATGTAAAAAAGTCCTCACCAAACAGTTACGGTTACAGGATAAGCACATTTTTGCGATAATCGCTAGTTGTCGCTAGAAGTTCAAACTAGTTTGTTTTGTTCGCGCAAACTGTATTGTTTTTTTCTTCTAATTTTGTGGTTTCTGTATTTAAAAACAAAAACTACCATATTCGTGCTAACTCACAGAAGCTTTAGGAGTTTTCGCGCGAACTCGCTTGCAGTGTAAACGCAGCCTTGGGGGTCTCTATTTTTATTTTAGATTGCCATTTAAGTAACATGAGAATTGTTTTTTTGTTTTAAATTACATTTACTTATTATCTACTTCACCTTCACTACGTACTTAAAAAGATAGGCATACGTTGTTTTAGAGTTTTATAAAGCCCAATGAGTAGAAATGATTAAAAATATATTTTTTTTTTTATAAAGAAATGCGTAAAATAACGGTAACAAAGCTACACGGTATTTATAAGAATAAGAGTTGCAGTAACGCCAGATTAGTTTTTAAGACTTTTGTTAATATTGTAAAAACCTATCGCTTCTATACCATTTTTTTTGTTAGCAAATTTTCATAGGCAAATAATTATTTTAGTTGCTTTTTATTCAATTTTTTAAAGGTTAATAAATTCTGTTTTAATCCCCATACCTTGTGCTACATTGTTTTAATGTAAAAAATTTTAATTTTAGGAATATAAAAAAAACTATACAAGGTGTCTCTTTTAAAATAACAGCTCTAAATTAGAAAATCGGCAATTATGTTTTTAATAGTGAAATGTCAAAAACTAAAAAAATTTACGGCTTTCTGTAAAAACCGCATCTTGATACCGACACTGAGAATTTTTTTCTTGTTTGTCAAAAAATGTCTTTTGATGCCCCCCAAATTTTGAATTCATATTAAATAAATATCTGAACTTGTACAAAAACTATATTAAAAAACATTTAATAATAATTATTATAGTTATCTAAGAAAAAAAACAATAAAAAAAAACTCTGATGGCAGCTCATATACAGGGTTAGAAGAAAAAATCCGGAACGGTGGACTATCTCAGCAATCATCCATCAACTGTATTATTACCTAATATTATCGTTTTTAGTTCTGTCAATTTTGGAGATATAGCATAATGATTTTTTCGACAATAATACGACAACGGCCAGGTATGGTCAATTATCTAAAAAACGATCCAACCAATATTCGTCAATTGGTACTGGGGTGAAACTGGACCTTTTAAATTTATGAATACCATTTTTGCGACGTTTCCAAGATTCTTAAAAAGTGAAGGAAAGGAAACAAGGAAATTTAATTATAAAACATCACAAATGCAATTCCTAAATGTAAAATATCCAGTTACATCCCTGTAATAATTTTGGCGAATTAAAGTTGGATCGTTTTTAAGATAATTGACCATTCCTGGTCGTTTCTGTATTCATTAATGCCATATCTTCAAAATTAACAGAAGTAAAAAACGATAATATCAGGTCCTAATAAAGTTAATACAAGCAATTGATGATGATAAAAAATAAGGTATTCCATTAAAATTTTTTAAATTCCCCAACCTAGAGAAAATGCTATAAACTTGGCAACATTGGAAATATAACTTTTAAATTTTTTATGTTTAGTTTTTTACTTACCCTGTATATATTTTATGTTATTTGCCGGGAACAGAGTTATTACCGCCTTGACAAATAAAAGATAATTGAACCTACCAAAGGAATATACCATATAAATTTTATGAATTAAAAAAAAATTTAAAATAGTTTTTATAAATAAAACAAAAAACACATAACCGAAGTTTATGTTATCAAGAAAATAAAACAATATTTAAAAAATGGAACCTTATGCATCCAAAATATTATATAAGTTAAGGCATATAGTTGGATGGTAAAACACCTATTTGTTTGGTCCAAATGCATTTAATATCTGTAGACAAAATTTGTTTCATTTCTATAAAAATTGTTTTAAAACTTAAAATAAAATGGAAACAACGACTAAAAAGGTTACTAACAAATAATGCTAATAATTCAAGGCCTTAATTTTACAGCCAAATGACCTAAGAAATATTTAACCTTGTACAATGCAATAAAACTGCTCCTATATGCTTACACTTTGCTTCCAAATCTGACTTGCAGAAACATTATTATAAAAGTTTCCGTAAACATAAAGCCAATATTTTTATTAAAGTTGCTTAAACAGCAATAATTTTTAGGAACGTATAACTAGTTAGCATTATTATTTATTTAAACAAACATATTTAACAATTTTTTAAACTTATTTACCATACAAGAGGCGTTAAGAACCAGTGGAATATCCCACAATAAAGGTTATAAACAAGTTTTTTTGATAGCAGAAAAACGTTGCATATAACATAATTATCAAAGCCAGAGTAAACTTGCCACCATTTTTATTATTCCACATGAAAGAACACGTTTTGCATTTAATTTTTTTCCTTTAGATATATGTTATATTTCTATATCGTCACCCTAATTGTAAAACCACGTAACTCCAGTTTTTATAAAAATTGTGATTTTGATGCCATCGTTAGTCGCATTTTATTAGGGTAAAGATGGTTGGTGGTTTTACAATTAAGGTAACGATATGCAGGATATGCATTTAGGCACTAAAACACATTTAATAGACTCAAAAACGTGGGTACTTAAAAACCTTAAAACACAAATTAGAAACAACAATAAATCAACGAAAAATGCAAAAATCACAAAATAGCAAATTGGTTTTAGGCAAAAATCTAAATTTTAACCAACAGAACCGTTAGGCGGGGAATGCTACAAAACCCCCGCATACCCCCTTTTCGTGGGTTTTCATAAAATTAATTGAAACGTCGGACTTTTAGCTTTTCTTTGTTTAATTAAAGTTGTTAGACAATGACGCTATGATGATGACAAATTGTTTTCTAAAATGTTAAGGCGTTCTTTTGAAAATGCTTGTTTCTAGCCAAGAAACAAACTAAAGATCAGGTAATTTCTATGAATGTTCTTCTTTACTTTTGTTAAAGGGTAGAAGAAATTGGAACCTTCTTGTATGGGGAACAAGTTGAAAAAGTGTTCATTAAAAAGGAACAAATGAAGGTGGCCCCAGAGTAGCAAGTGAAAAGATTTTAAAAACAGCGCCATAAATTCAAATTTAAAATCAAATCAGTAAAGACGTTATTTGAGGAATTTTGTGGGTTATATTTACTAAATTATATTACTCAACTACATAAGTCACAAAAGTCGGGTACAAATACCTACGATTAATTTATAAAAGTTTATTTCCTAAACGAATTTTATTTTTAGTAAATTTCTTCGATGAAGAATATTTTTAAATTATTTTTTGTGTTCTTTGTTTTGTAGTTGGATTTTTGATTTTTGTTTGCATTAAATTTATTTATTACTGTGCGTGTCATCCAATTATTGCTTGATAAAAAGCGGTATTACTTATCGCATACACAAATTTTTTAAGCAATTATTGAATTTCTGCAAAGAGTACTTCAGTTGGTCTTAAAGTTACGTTACGAGCTATACTAGAAATTTTATATTATATTTAAGTATATATACACATATACACAAGTAAAACATTATATAATTATTATATTATATTATTTCTCAATATATCCATTAAATAATCATTGATGTTTCATTTTATAGATTTTTTTCGGTAATGTGATCCAAAAATGTTCGCTCAAGTTTATCGACTGGCATTAACATTTTCTCCTGTACGTGCTCCGAAAGGGTGTAATGTTTCTTACGAGATTTTTTAAAAAGTTTACTGAAACCTGTTAAAATTTTAGTTTCTTCGAATCAAGGTCGAGAGGTATGGCTTCAAAACATCGATAGCATTCTTAATGTGCTGAACCTGGATTGAAAGATTTTTCAACTGATGACGATCATGATTTAAATGAGGCTGTAACCACTGATGCCGTGCAATCATAACTTACTGGTTACATAACTCGCAAATTATAAAATGTTGTGAGATGTTCAGATTGCTTGCAAACTATACGTATGGATGCAAGAGATCGTCAAAAATTACAAAAAATGACGTAATAAATAAAATGAATTTATGTGGTTGACTTATATTTATTCAAATTGAACAAGCAATTAAAAAATTGATTTCAAAGCTGTACACAAAGCTTTAACAAATATTGAGACTAGAAGTCAAATATCGCACGAAATTAAACAAGAAATTGTTATAAAATTTGGGTGTTTTCAGCATGAAAAAGAACTTACTGGTAAAATAAGTGATATTTATATTGTAATTCTGGCTTATTTTTTTTGCGAAAATTTGAAAATAAGCCATCTGACGCCAAATGGATCATTAAACGTATAGATTATTATTTAAAAAGAAAAAATTTGTTAAAAATATAAATATTTATCTACTAGTTTGTTTATATATTGGAACGTTGATAATGAATGATTATTTATTTTTTCTTATAAGCGTTTAAATTATTTTACATTTTAATTTCAATTTATAAAATCCTTAAAATATTTTTATTTACTTTTAATTAAATACGCTAATTACTAAAAAAATGTATATTTAAATAAAATACCTGAATTTTTACTTTAAGTTCCTAAAGTTTGCTTTTGTTTAAATCCCTCTAATAAGTATAAGTGACGTCATAAAAGCAAAAAAAAATACAAAAAAATATTAACTTTTAGACTTCAATTTTCTTAGCTAATTTATCGTATGTAAATTAACTTAACTTGTTTTTATGCCGTATTTATTAATCGTTATCTACCAAGGTAGTTTATTAGTAAATTTATATTTCTTCTAACACTCATAAATGGGCATAGGCAGCAATTTTTTCAATGGAAGCGAGCAGGTAAAAAACTATTACAGCATAAATTTACAAAAAAAAAATAGAAGAATTTATACAGTTATCTGGGTAAATAAAAAATAAATTATCAATTACCAATTTAACTATTTTTTCTAAACCCTTGGTAAATACCTAGTGGGCCAACGCCTTGCGGCTACTTACGAAAGTAAATTGGGGAAAAATACAAAGTAATGAAAAATCATGGGATAAAAAATGTGCAGTTAAAATTAAAATAAAAATGTTATTAATACCCAAGGTCAGCAAATCCATATATTTAAAATATTTTCCTAAAAACTATATGATTGAGATCACGAGAACAATGTTTAAATTATAGTAAATAAGGTATCTTTGATACAATTTTTTTTAATTGCAGCTATAATTCATATTAATATAGAGGTTTTTATTTTGTTTTAACTGGGCGTAAAATGCAATAATTTATGATTTGCTGATTTGGTTTTAGCTTAAATGTTTACAAGAAAGTGTAGCATTTTAAGAGTTTATTTAAAAAATGCAAAAACCAATATAAGACTAAAAAAGATACAAATAAAGGCAATGTTTAATTAGTAGCATTTTTAAAATTTCAAAAATTCCGGAAACTTAAAATTATCTGGATGATAAAATGTGTGTTCTTTTATTTTGCTTATAGGTTAAAACAAGACCGTTTATGCAAAATTCAATGTTGCATAATCACAATCACATGAATTAAATGAACATTTTTGGTTAGAATAAATGGGTAAGAGATATCTTAAGCTTTTTATTTTTTTTTTTTTATTAAAAATTGTAAATTAAATACTAACTTTGTATGTCTTATGGTTTACAAAATTCAAATAAACAGCCTGTAGAGTGGAGCCATTTTGAATTTCTGCTCGGTGTACCAAATGACGCCCAGTCCAACACTGTTTTTTAAAAGAAAATTTTATATAAGAATTCTTGACGAAATGATGAAAGGCAAAAAACAATAAATTATTACATATTAAGCGGAATAAGCCACAAATAAATGTGATTGTATGAATCTCATTTATTAATTTTGAATTTTTTAATAAAATAGACTTGATCCTTGATGTTCTAAAAGGTTAAGATAAATTTATATTTTGTAAAAGATGTTTTATTTATTTTTTAACATGATGCAATTTCCTAATAATAAAAATAATTAATTTAAAATACTAAAGGTTTAGCATTAATACTTTTTAAGTAATAAATATTTATTAAAGTTCAAAATAAATGTGAAAATTTATACTAAATATATACAACTAAAAATTTCACACCACAATTTTTTGACCAATCATAAAATTGTTTTTACGTCATGCCTGATATTCACATACATAAATAAAAAAAATGTTATTTTCTACCAGTTATAGTACCTTGGACGTACCATAATATGAAGAAATGAACGGTTTTAAGGCCCTGAGTGACATTTGTATAAAACTGGAGTTAGTCAACTAATATCTTAGGACTGGAGTAGCAGAAGTAATTAAAGAGCAAAAGAAAGCTAGGTATAAGTCTAAAAAAATTTAAAATATATTGTTTTACCAACTGTTGTAATATAAATTTAATATATTATAAAAAAATAAACAATATTTAATTATAAACATTTGCAACTACAATAGGTTAAATGGAAAATATTTATTTAATGTTACATTTTTACAGTTTGTGTCAAAAAAATAAACATAAAATTTAAAAAATTAATATTAAAACCCGATTTGGTGTACATTTTTTTACCGAATACCAAACGTGCTTAAAAAAGGGACCCGTTCAATTCTCATGGAAAGTGGCTTTCGGTTATTTTTTTTTATTTCATATGTTGTAGATTAACCCTCTGATTAAATGTTTTATAGGCACAATATCCGATCGTCTCTAGTTTTAGATTTATAGAGCCTTAAAGTTGGATTGTTGGAGCCTTTAAGTTGAAATTTCGAGTACCTCCTAGGATTTTAAGTTATTGTCTATGTTACTTTAGCTTTTTCAAATCATTTTTTGATGAGTTCTATAGTAAAATATAAGACAAAATCTTATATCGAATACTTCTTATTGCAGTGGCGTCGAAACATATTATTATTAAGTTGCCCAAAATGCACTAGCTCAAAAATTACATTTTTGATGATAAAAAACGAACAAACGGTTATAGTCTAAGAGTTCGTAAACAGCTCAGTTATTCTTTATACTCTAAAAGTTTGTCAGTGAATTCTTCCAGGTATATTGCTAGTTGTAGCTGAATTACAAACTAGTTTGTTTTGTTCCCGCAAACTGTATTCTATCTTCTTCAAATTTTGTGGTTTGTATATTAAAAAACAAAAACCACCATATTCGTGCTAAATCACAAAAGCTTTAGGAGTTTTCGCGCGAACTCGCTAGCAGTGTAACCGCAGCCTTGGAGCCGCTATTTTTATTTTAGATTGCCATTTAATTAACATAAAAAAACGGTGGACTATCTCAGCAACCATCAAATATAAATCAGCCAAATTTTGTGCGAAGGGTTAACTGAACATAAAGAATTTATCAATTATATTTCCAATGTTGCCAAGTTTATAGTTTTCTTTGTAGGTGAGGAAATTGTAAAATTTTAAATGGAATACCCTATTTTTATTATTGTAATCAATTGCTTGTAATAACTTTATTATGACCTGATATTATCGTTTTTTAGTTCTGTCCATTTTGGAGATATAGCATAATGTTTTTTCGAAATTAATACAAAAACGGCTAGGTATGGTTAATTATCTAAAAAACGATCCAAACAATATTCGTCCTAATTGGTACTGGGGTGAAACTGACCTTTTAAATTCATGAATAGCATTTTTGCGACGTTTCCAAGAAACATCGCAAATGCAATTCCTAAATTTGAAATATCCAATTACATTCCTGTATTAATTTTGGCAAATTAAGGTTGGATCGTTTTTAAGATAACTGATTCCTGGTCGTTTCTGTATTTAACCTTACTGCCATATTTTCAAAATTGATAGAAGTAAAAACGATAATATCAGGTCATAATAGAGTTGATACAAGCAATAGATTACAACAATAAATAATAAGGTTTTCCAATAAAAATTTTAAAATTCCCCGACCTAGAGATAATGCTATTACCATTTTCCACAAAATTTGGTTCTTTTATATTAAACGGTTGCGAAGATAATCCATCCTAACCAGTTTTTTCAACTTACCCTGTTTATATTTTCTGATATTTGCCAGGGACAGAGTTATTTCCGCCTGGACAAATAAAAGTTAATTGAATCTACCAAAGGAAAATACTATATGGTTTTTATGGATTTAAAAATTATTTAAAAAAAACTTTCAAAATAGTTTTTATAAAAAAAAACAAAAACACATAACCGAAGTTTGTCTTATCAAGAAAATAAAATAATATTTAAAAAGATTTTAACTTCTGCATCCAAAATATGATATACGTTAAGGCATATAGTTGGATGGTAAAACACCCATTTGTTTGGTCCAAATGCATCTAATATCTGTAGAAAAATTTGCTTCATTTCTATAAAAACTGTTCTAAAACTCAAAATAAAATAGAAACAACGACTAAATAGGTTACTAACGAGTAATGCTAATAATTCAATTACTTGAGGCCGCAATTTTACAGCCAAATGACTTAAGAAATATTTAACCTTGTACAATGCAATAAAACTACTCCTCTATGCTTACACTTTGCTCCCAAACCTGACTTGTAGGAACACCTCATACTGCCAATTTCAATTATCTTGTCAAATATTATAAAAGTTCCCGTAAACATAAATCCAATATTCTTATTAAAGTTGCTTAAATAGCAATAATTTTTAGTAACGTATAACTAGTTAGCATTATTATTTATTTGAACAAACGGAACAATTTTTTAAACTTATTTACATCATAAGGCGTTAAAAACCAGTAGAATATCCCACAAAAAAGGTTATTAACACTTATTTTTAATAGCATAAAACCGTTGCATAAAACAAAATTATCAAAGCCAGAGTAAACTTACCGCCATTTCCATTATCCCACATAAAATAACAAGTTTTGCATTTAACATTTTTTTTCCTTCAGTTATATTTCTATATCGTCACCTTAATTGTAAAACCACGTAACTCCAGTTTTTATAAAAATTGTGATTTTGATGCCATCGATAGCCGCATTTTATTAGGGTAAAGATGGTTGGTGGTTTTACAATTAAGGTAATGATATGCAGGATATGCATCTAGGCACTAAAACACATTTAACAGACTTAAAAACATAGGTACCTAAAAATCTAAAAAGACCAAATAGAAACAACAATAAATCAACGAAAAATGCAAAAATCACAAAATAGCAAATTGGTTTTAGGCAAAAATCTAAATTTTAATCAACAGAACCGTTAGGTGGGGAATGCTACAGAACCTCCACGTAACCCCCTTTTTCGTGTCGTCGGACTCTTAGCTTTTCTTTGTTTAATTAAAGTTGTTAGACACGCTCTGATGATGTCAAATTGTTTTCTAAAATGTAAGTCGTTCTTTTGAAAATGCTTGTTTTTAGCCAAGAAACAAATAAACGATCAGGTTATTTCTGTGAATGTTCTTCTTTACTTTTGTTGGAGGGTAGAAGAAATTAGAACCTACTTGTATGGGGGACAAGTTGAAAAAGTGT
Source organism: Listronotus bonariensis (assembly GCA_014170235.1). Classification (NCBI taxonomy): domain Eukaryota; kingdom Metazoa; phylum Arthropoda; class Insecta; order Coleoptera; family Curculionidae; genus Listronotus; species Listronotus bonariensis. The sequence goes on from JACEGR010009229.1 coordinate 19,364, forward strand.
TCATTAAAAGGGAACAAATGAAGGTGACGCCAGAGTAGCAAGTGAAAAGATTTTAAAAACAGCGCCATAAATTCAAATTTAAAATCAAATCAGTATAGACGTTATTTAAGGAGTTTTGTGGGTTATATTTACTAAATTATTTTACTCAACTACATAAGTCACAAAAGTCAGGTACTCAATACCCAACGAATATTTTATAAAAGTTTATTTTCTAAACGAATTTTATTTTTAGTAAATTTCTTCAAAAAAGAATATTTTTCAATTATTTTTTGTTTTGTAGTTGGATTTGTGGTTTTTGTTTGCATTAATTTATTTATTACATCGCGTGTCATTTTGGTAATTATTGCTTGATAAAAAGTGCTATTACTTATCTCATTCACAAAGAGTACTTCAGTTGGTCTCAAAGTTACGTTACGAGCTACTAGAAATTTTTAGATAAGTATATATACACATATACACAAGTAAACATTATATCATTATTATATTGACGTTATTTTTTATTATATCTATTAAATAATCATTGATACTTAATCTATAGATTTTTTTCGGTAATGTGACATTCGTGTGGAGGCAATGATAAACCTGATCCAAAAATGTTCGCTTAAGTTTATTGACTGGCATCAACATTGTCTTTTATACATCCTCCGAAAGGGTGTAATGTTTCTTGCGAGAATGTTTTAAAAAGTTTACTGAAACCTGTAAAAATTTTAGTTTCTTCAAACCAAGGTGGAGATGGCTTCAACACATCGATAGCATTCTTAATGTGCTGAACCCTAATTAGAAGATTTTTCAAATAATGACGATCATGATTACAATGAGGCTGTAACCAGTGATGCCGTGCAATCATACCTTGCTGGTTACATAATTTGCAAATTATAAAATGTTATGAGATGTTCAGAATATTTATTAGAGTTCAAAATAAATGTGAAAATTTAATATATACTACTTAAAATTTCACACCACTATTTTTTGCCATTCATAGAATTGTTTTAACGTCATGCTTGATATTCACATACATAAATTAAAAAAAAATTATTTTCTACCAGTTGTAGTACCTTGGACGTACCATAATATGGAGAAATGAACGGTTTTATGGCCCTGAGTGACATTTGTATAAAACTAGAGTTAGTGACTAATATCTTAGGACTGGAGTAGCAGAAGTAATTGAAGAGCAAACGAAAGCTAGGTATAAGTCTTAAAAAAATAAAATATATTGTTTTACAAACTGTCGTAATATAAATTTAATATAATATTAAAAAATAAACAATATTTAATTACAAAATTATATACATTTGCAAACACAATTGATTAAATGACAAATATTTATTTATTGTTATATTTTTACAGCTTGTGGCAAAGAAATAAACAAAAAATTTTAAAAAATATTATTAAAACCCGATTTGGTGTAAATTTTTTTACCAAATACCAAACGTGCCTCAAAAAGGTACCCGTTCAATTCTCATGGAAAGTGGCTTTCGGTTATTATTTTTTTATATTATCATATGTTGTAGATTAACTCTCTGATTAAATGTTTAATAGGCACAATATCCGATCGACTCTAGTTTTAGATTTATAGAGCCTCAAAGTTGGATATTTGCTAAGTTGAAATTTTGAGTACCTCCTAGGATTTTAGGTTATTGTCTATCTTACTTTAGCTTTTCCAAAACATTTCTTGATGCGTTCCCATGAGTTATATTGTAGAATAGTAAAATATAAGATAAAATCTTGGCGTCGAAACATATTTTATAAAGTTATTATTAGGTCGCCTAAAATGCACTAACTCAAAAATTATATTTATGATGATAAAAAACGAACAAACGGTTATAGTCTAAGGGTTTGTAAACAGCAGCCCTTCGTTATTTTTTATAATCTGAAAGTTTCTCAGTGAATTTTTCCAACGTAGGTAAAATCAATTGGAGACTATGAAGTTTGACTCATAGTTGCTTTGGCAGGTACCAGGTACCAAAAGTTACCAAATTGAAAGTTAACTTTCGTTACTTTGTAAAAGCTGAATTTAATGTAAACGTAAACTAACGGATTACGAAGTATGTAACAGTGACAAGAATGGGAAAACCTAGATTTAAAATTGTTGGGTATGAAGGCGATTTATTGGATTACAGTTTTTGGTTAGTTTATTTGGAAACAAATCCATTTTATAGACCAAAACGACGATTTAACCGTAACTTATATCGAACCCCTAAAAAAATAACACTGCTGTTTCAGAAGTAAATAAACATTAAAAAGTTTAGGTTGTGTGAGCGATACCCGATTTATGAAGACATTAGTATACAGCGATGTTTAAAATGCCAAGAACATTACAAAAGTAACTCCTGCCAAAATAATATTGTATGTAAATATTGCGCTGGTAATCATAATATTCGCGATTGCAGCAATTTTAAAGAAAAATGTGGTAAGTGCCTAAATGCAAATAATAAATATAACCTTTACTTTAGCACTAATTTTGAAGCAAATGATTCGAATTGTCAATCTTATCAATACTTAGTAAAAATCCCAAGAAGTAAAACAGACTATAGTGGTAATGAACAGCAAAAAGTTGTTGTTCTGCAGAAACTGGAAGTTCTGGATGGAACAAATATTCAGGAAAGTATAGACTTCTCAAATTTACATTGACCTAAAGCTACTAAATATTATACATTTAAATATTCGTAGTATATATAAACATTTTGATAAATTCCTTGTATTCCTTGAAACTTTTAATTTGTTTTGTTACATAATTATCCTAAGTGAATATTCGCAAATTGACGAAAAAAATACGATATTAGGGATTTCAACACATTTTACAACCAAGCAAATTTTAACAAGAACAGTGTGGTCAGATTTATATTTTAGGTAGCGGTAGAAATGACAATAAACCCATTCTGGCAACGCTAATTGTATTTTTATATACTGATTTTTCCATATTCATTATAATTTTAAATTAAGTGTACTGTGTAACCGCTTTGTGTTAGAATGGTTGACCCTTAAATCGGCAGATCTACCGTAAAAAACGGCAAAAATGGTAACAGTCAACAAGAATGACGAGGTAATAGTATTTGTTTAAGCAAGACATTAATATTAATTTTGAAAACATTAAACTTGAATCGTCTGAGGTTAACCTTAGTAGAATTAATAGTTATATGTGTTTACATACCACCTTTTACCTCTACAAAATCTTTCCTTACAGATCTCGAGAAATTTCTGGCAAAAAAATCTTGATAAAAATATAAAAGGTCTTATTTGGTGACATAAATATAAATATAATTAAAAAAACTAAAACTGTTAACAAATATCTTCCAAGTTTAAATTATTATAGCCTACAATCTGTAATTAATGGCCCTACACGTGTGACACCAAGCTTTGCTGCCTGCTTAGATAATATATTTATTAGAATAAAGTTAGTAACGAGTACTTTAAGATACTCTGCATTTATACTGAACTTGGACCTGACTGATCATTTTCCAGTAATGGTAAACTTTTATAACAGAAATAATGAACAAAGAAATATGTCTCCTTTATAGGTAAATAAAAAGATAAATAAACCTTCAAACTTTTCTAAATTCTAAAACAGCGACATTTACATTTACTAAAATTGTATCTGATGCTTTTAAAAAATCTACAGAAGATAAAATTGTAATATATAGAAAATTCACAAAAATTAAACTATGGACAACAAATGAAATACTTCATGAAATAAAACAACAAGATAAGATGAAAAAGAAACTTTCAACAAATTATAATATATAAAATGAAACGAGGTACAAATTATATATATTAAGCCTAAACAAAATTATTCAAAAGTGTGAAAATAATTATTATAAAACAGAAATAAATAACAGTACTAATAACATTAGGAAAATATATAAAATAATATCTGAAGCTAAAACTGAAAAGACGGGCAAGTCTAACAGTAATCTTCAAATAAAAACAATAATATACATTTTTCCGATAACAAATAAACAGGGTGTCCAAGAATATGCGGGTAATCTCTCGGATTCATACAGGAGCTCCGAAATTCATGCATCATATTTAATTGGCATATTCTACGTTGAAAATAAGCCCTAGTTTCCTTTATAAACATATGTCCGGAAACGCTTTCTTTTAGAGATACTGAGTTTTAATATTTTAAGAAAAAAAATGTTTTATTATAATTCTTAAACCGCTTTAGATATTTAATTAGAATTAAAAACATCAACAAAACGACAACATTTAAAACCCTAAATCTCAAATTATTTTTTAAAGTTTTTATTAACAAATTCGTCGCGCATTAAAGTGGTTTTTATTTTTTATTTGAAAACTATGCATCGTTCAGGAAAAGGGTAAAAATCAAATTTGTTCCAAATTCAATGGAGTTTTAAAAAATATATATTTTGGAAAAAAGCAGTAGCGCACCATTTTTTTTTCTTTTTTTTAAATAGTAAAAACAAATATGGTACGGAGGTCACTGGTATTTTTTGTTTAAATCTTTTACATAAAAAGAAATATCTTGTGCTGCTGTTAAGCAATACACCATATACCAATTAAATATCTAGAGCGGTTTAAAAATTAGGTTAAACAAATTATTTTTCCTTAGAATTTTAAAACCTTTTATTTCTAAAAGAAAGAGTTTCTAAAAATATGTTTATATAAGAAACTAGGGCTTACTTTTGACGTAGAAAATTCTATTTAAATTTGATGCATGGATTTCGGAACACCCTGTATGGAACACATAAAAATAGTGTGACAAGTTCATAAAAAATATTTTTCTAAAGTTTCTCTTTACAGAAATATGTGCCCTGGACTCTGAATATCGGTTTTTCTTCTTCTTTCTCAAATAATTTTTAGTATGATAAATAGTAGTTAAGACTTCCTAAAATTGTATCCCTGTAAATAATTTGTCTTTACTAGTTCGCCAGGGGCAGTCTAACCCTTACACAATAGTACTAATTATTTTTAAACCCTGTATATTAAAGGAATAAAAAAATCATTTTTAAATAGCTTTAACTTTTATCTAAAAAAGGTATTGTTGTCTGATATCGATAAAATGAAGCGTTTTCGAGAAAAACAACATTTTTATTTATAAGCGTTGTATTTAATAATTTTTGTTTGTAGGCTCGACATAGGCTCCCTCCTATTTTATACATTCTCTAGCTTTAATTATCGAAAATTATGGGTCCCTTCACTATGCGGTAACATTATTTTTTAGTTTAGTAAAAAAATTGTTTTTTAGTTTATTTTTTAATTATACAGGGTGTAAAAATAATTAACACTTTTGTGTAAGGGTTAATCCGCCCCTGGCTAACTAATAAAGGCAAATGTTTCACAGGTATACGATTTTAAAGAGTCTTTACTTGTATTTATCATATTAAAATATTTTATTATACCGTGTACTATAAAAGTTATTTAAGAAAAACCGTTCTTCAGCTGCGTCCTTAAAGGGCACATCTCTGTAAGGAGGCTAAAAAATTATAGAAACTTGTCACATTATTTTCACGTGCTCTATATGAATTCGAAAGATTGCCCACATATTTTTTGACACCCTCTATAGCCAACTATTGCAATGAGTTTTTCATAAATGTAGGTATTAAAATGTTTAAAAAGTCAAAAACCCTCCCAAACCTTTTAGGCTTAAACACCATTTCAATTCATCAAAATTTTTGAGACCTGTGACGGAGCTTGAAATAATTAAACATATAAACATCCTTTTCCTACGACCACTTGTGAAAATAGCAAATAGCACACTGGTTTCATGCATAGAAAATGCGTTATATCACACTAGTGTTGCAAAGTACTTTACAGCACTAGTGTTGCAAAGTATGTCATTCTAAAAACTGCTATTGGTTTTGCAAGTGACATATTTATTGTAGTGACAGTAAAAAAGATTTTTACTTACCTTAAACAGTAGAACCCAAATTAGCGAAAATCATCTTATTGAAGTTAAGTTACTGCACAGTATAAGCTTTCTTTCAATATTGAAAAGAGTAATAATAAAATTTCCGAAAAAATAAAAACATAAACAAAAATAGACATTACCACAAAAAACAACTTTCACTGACAGATCGCTCAGTGGCACAGTGTTGTCAGGTATGTACATCAAATTAAAAATCTCCCTTCTACCTTTGAGCACGCACCTTATAGAGGCAGCCTTGCCGCTTGACCGTTCGACTTAAAGCGCCAGAGAAAAAAGCCTATAGATCAAATTCCTTTCTCTCTTTCTTCGTGTACTCAAACAACTAGTTAAATCTTTTTTTTTTAATACCTAATTAATCCTAAGGCTAATACACACTTAATGAATCCACTTTCTTTTATCCATTCATAAATAGAATCAGACCCTTCCGACGTTGCAAAATGCTTTCCATATTTTGCATGGTAACTGACGTTTGGTAGTCGTTTTTTACTTACTTTTAGGACTTTAGGTTATGCATTTACAATTTTCATATTTTTTATATTTTTTCTTAAAAATATAAGGAAAAACTGTAATTTTTACTTAATTTTACATGTGATGTTCAGTTTCATTAACTCGTTTTACCAATTTTACCCCACCCAGCACCCCTTTTCACTCCCCGGTCCCGTAAGTTTGTTTACTGATATTTTTTAAAAAACGGAATATTTTGGATATGCACCACTTACATTTTATTTAGAAGAGTGTCTACAATATGTAAGCATCGATAATTTTTAAAAACCCTTATAATAGCAGAAAACCGTATTAAACAATTACCGTTATTACCTAACAAAACCATACAATTTTTATTAAGTGAGGGCCTTTTTAAATTCCAAAATGAGAAAAGTTATATAATGCTTCTAGGTAGGTGATTTTCGATGTAAAAATATTGTCAAAACAGTATAATAGAGCAGTGAGGAAAAGTACATATCACACTAGTGTTGCAAAGTAAATATCACCCTAGTGTTGCAAAGTTCTCAATTGTTTTTATTTTTTCTGAACAGACAAACTTTTTCACTCGTACTAATACTTCACTTGTATCGTATGGTGAAAATAACGTCAATAGACCGTATTGGTTGCGAAAATGTTCTCGCCATCATTATTAAAACGCTAAAATATCGTACTTATGGCCTGACATAATATCATAATATTAAATTTTTGGGATTTTCTTTGTTTTTACAATTATAACATATTCAGAGTAGGTAAGGTCTTGAAATTCTTGACAAATAGAAAGTTATTAAAGTTACATGTACAACAAATCATGGCACAAGCATTCGAGATGAAAACGCCAATCCTGCCAGAATATGGAAGGAATTTTTATATAACCGAAATATAACCGAAAGTATTTAAATAAATTTTTATTAAAACTAACGCTGCTTGAGCATATTGACATAGCTCATATAGGATTTAAAAATAAAGTTCTTCAAAATAAATAATAAAAGTTTTCCATTTGTCACGCAGTGTATATCCAATTTTAGCTAAAAAGGAACATTTTATAAATAAAAGCAGACAATTTTAGTTCACGACAAACATTTCACACCGTTTTCTTTGCTTTAACATGTAAGACGAAAAAAATTTTAACATACAATATTTACCCACTGACATGAATGTAGAATATATTAATACTTAACATTACAAATACAACTTATGCTTACTAATGTAAAACCATTAGATGATTAAATTTAACATACATTCTGGAGCTTGATTTGTAATCTGTTTTAAAGTACACTAATTAAAAGAATTATCGCATATGCTCAATTAATTTTAATCGCCCTGTATGATGTACAGGAAAGGGATAGTCAAATTTGTGATTATAAACATAGAAATAGGTAAGGGCATAAACTATTCACAAATGACATTCCTTTTAACAGCACATTATATAGGGCGATTAAATATTCATTTTTTTTCAGGCCTTTTATCACCCCATAGGATGTATTGCTAACAGTAAATAACAACGGTTACGCCAAAGTTATAGCTTCACCTTTCTTAACATTTTCTTTTTTAATTGTCTTAATAACTAATCATTAAAAGAGTTATGGCCATTTAAATCAGCATTTTTGTATTAAAGCTTATGAAAGAAATCGAGCATATGCTATAATTGTTTTGAGTAGTGTGTACATTAGTTTGTCTAGTACTTTATTTTATTTTGTATAAAATTATATTAGCACAAAACAATATTCGAGACAATATTATTGTACATTTCTTTTTTTAATTATAGTACCAATTTGTATTTTCTGAAGTTGTCATATCCTTTGGATTATTATAGACAATAAAGTGAAATAAATAAATAAATACATATCAAAGCCTCAGAATGTATGTTAAATCATCTATTAAATTTTGTAAACATTGTGGTAAAAACATAAGTTGTATTTGCATCAATGCAGAAATGTACATTATTAATATATTCTACATTCGAAAATATTCGAACAAACAGATAGAAATATATTGCTAATATTTAAAATTTTCTAGTCTACATGTTTAAATAAAGAAATGTAATGCAAAAATTGAATCTAAAAAATTAATACTGCTTTGGTAGGCATGTCAATTTCTTTCTCTAAAAAAATGTTTTTTTTTCACTTTTTTGTTTAAAGACTAAAATTACGAATTACTGGGATTATACACTGCGTCTGATAAAGGTGTAAACCATATGGAAAACTTTTTTATTATTTATTTTGGGAAAAAGTTCAGTCAATATGCAGTTATCAAATTTTATTATTTTTTAAATCCTATATGAGATATGTCAAAAAATATAAATTTTGCTCAAACAGTAAAAAGTACGTTAGTTTTTAATATCAAAAAATTTTATTTAAAAAAGTAAAATAAAAGACGTACAAATAGCAAGTTATGGCAGTTTAGGTATAAAATTCCTTCCATAGTTAATTATTATTACTCTTCTGGCAGGATAATTTTAGGATGCTTTTCCACCAAATCTGAATGCTTATGCTTACTGCTGTAATTTCATATTTGTACATGCTCATTAATTTCCCAAACAACTTTATTTAATAATAGCACTTTCTGATTTTGTCAAAAATTACAGTACTTTACTCTTTGAGTACAAAATTCTATTTTTTAACATATCTCGTATAAGAGTAAAAAAAATTAAAAATTTAATAATTGTATATTAAGTTTTAGACCAAGCAGAACTTTGTATAAAGAATTTTTTGTTTTCGAAAATAAATATTAAAAGTTTTCCTATTGTTCGAACTTCATCTGACACTGTATAATATGTAATATTTCCAGCTTAAAATATCACAAAAAAATATTTTGATTGCAATAGATAAATAGTTCAATAACAAATATTTAAGTACCTAAGGAACGACAGTTTATTATACAATTACTCGACTAGTAGCGCCGCCATATTGATGTAGCGCTGATAGGCTTTCTGTGGA
>JACEGR010009230.1:0-28658 GCA_014170235.1 Listronotus bonariensis
CCATGCAGAACTTAACAGTAAAATTAATTAAAGTTTTCCAAAGGGTGCAAACTTAAGTAGACACACTGTATTTTACCTTAATATGTTCATAACTATTATTAGAATGTTTATTTTCGTTTTTAGTTAAAGTGCCATTACCGGGCCCATCTAATGTATATGTATATGGGTATTTCAGAACAACCAATTCCTCAGAGCAGTACCACTGCAACACGTAAGTCAATTTAGATGTTGTTTGGTAGATAAGAAAGTAATGTTTTTGTTTCTGTACATAAATATTTTCCGGCAATTAGATTCATATGATATATTAAAAAACCGCTTATTTTTATTACACTTATAGGGCGTTCCAGAAAAAATGGCCAATCTTTCGGATTCATATACAGACTGTCCACAGATGGGGTTTACAAGAGAACAAATGAATAAAAAAATCACTTTTCAAGAAAAAGTTATTCTTCATAAAGATTTGAAAGTTGAAAACATGATTTTTCTCCATAAGCAAACTACCTTTATTTTTAATTTTTAAACAAAACTTTATTTAGAAAACTTATAAGGAATAGCATTTTAAAGGACTTTATTTCCTTTACGAGTTTGATAAACTGATTTTGGTGTTATCGAAAACTTAATCATTTTACATTTTTTAAATAAAATAGCTCTAAAAGTCTCATAATGTGCTTTTCAAATACATGCTTTTACCCCAAATTATTACACAACACAATTTTTCAGCTGTAAACGAATATGATAAAGGCGTCTTTGCCAGATTATAGAGAGAAACTTTGTATTATTATTTCTGTCAATTACAAATTTTATTCTTAAGAAACTTTATAAATGACATTTAAAAATTGAAAATATGGTTTGTTTACTTTTGGAGAAGTCATGTTTTTCTAGCTTTTTTTTAACCCTGTATACAAAATTAATATTTTCTCTTTGTAAATCAATTTTTTTTTACCAGAAATTTTAATTAGGCATAACTTTTTGTCGAAATTTTTTTTTATCCATTTGTAAACTTCATCCGTGGACAATCTGTAGAACAAATAAAAATAATATGACAAGTTCCTATACATTTTTTTCTTAAGTCCTCTTTACAGAGATATGTGCCCTGAAAGGATGCCACAAAAATCGTTTTTTTTTTAATAACTCTTAATAGGCATACACACAGTCGAACTTCCTTTCATTCAGGCCGAATGGAAGACATGACTGATCGTGTGTATGCTTATTTATACCACCTGGTATAATTATACATAATATAATTTTAAATATTTTCTAATATGATCTAATATTAGTTAGGATTTCTTAAAATAGTGTCCTTGAAAAACATTTACATTCTTTCGTTTGCCAGGGGCGGACTAACCCTACCACAACAGTGCAAATTACACCCTGTATAATAAATAAATAAAAATAGTATCTTTGGATACCGTGAACCAAGAGCTGAGCTAAAAAAATATATTCCTGTTTAATGTTAATAAATAAAAGCATTTTGCGGTAAAAACAAGCTTTTTAGTAGGGGTATTTACATTACGCATCGGTCCCGCTATGTTGTTACTTTACTGCCTATGTTTTTTGATTTGACCAAATGTGTATACATTTAATAAATATGTAATAAATAATTTTAAACATATATACTTTTGCTTTTAGAAATTAGATATTTTAATGAAATATTGCCCTAATTTTTTAAATACAGCTAAGAAAAGTAAATCTCAAATTTTACAATTTATACTGTAATAGCAATAACACTCTCTCTAAACATCTTGTGAGCATAAGACATTAAAAAATAGCCAAATAGCTTAGAGGGTGAAAAATTTGTTTTTGAAATTGCAACATTACATTCTACAATTTGTTATTTTTAGATGAAATTTCTCTTTCAAGTACTTCCAAAACAAATATGGATGAGTCCAGTAAATGTACTACTCCAAAGAGAACAACCCTACCTAAATATTGTACGAGAAAGTGTAAGTATTATTTTTTAATACATATAATACTCCTTAATTAAAAAAATTAACATATATTAATAATAAAGTAATTTTTATTGAACTTTTCTTTGTGTCTTTAAGTCTAACTTATTTTCTTCTCGTTTAATAAGAACTTTATGTATCTCTACTATTTGTCCTTTGCTGCAAACATTGGCCTAAATTTTGGATGTAACATTTAAAGGAAAAGCCACACAATGGCAATGTGACAAATTAGTATTTTAGTTTTTTGTTGTGTTTTTTTATTTAACTTCGACTTTTGTGTATTTGTATGACAAGTCGATAAGCCGTTTCTTTTTTGTACTAGTTTCAGTGATGAATAGGTTACTATATATTTAGTTCTCATGCATCCTCACAGAGTCCAACAAGATATGAACATCCTATTTTTTTGTTTTTTTCCTAATATTAAGGCTGTATGACGTTTTTAAAGGTAGATACAGTGGCGGCAAACTAATTGGAAACGATACTTAAAAATAATTTAATAATTTTTATTTCAATGATACTTTTATTGTACTTTAACTTTTTATTTTTATAAATAATCAAACATCTACAAACATTGAAATAAAATTTAAAATTTCTCGTATACATTTCTGTATAAAAATTATTAAATTGTTTTTAAGTATCTTTTCCAATTAGTCTGCCGCCACTGTATGTCATTTTTCTTGAAATCTTGAATTTTTTATTTTTATGTCAATAACACCAATTTTAGTTAAGAGGGTACTGGTATATTAGTACACAAGCTTTAAGCATTCATGAACTTTTATAATGTTACAAAAATGTTTTCGTTACATGAGCAGACATGTGGTCAGCAGTACATTAAAGTGTTTTTACTTTTATATTTTGTCCATATATTCTCTCTTTTAATTAAAGTACATATTTTATATATTTTTTTTATTTTTAGTGACAAAAAGTACTAAAGGTGCACTTAGTCTAGTAGATGTTACAACACATACTTACATATGGCAATCTCAACTGTCTCCAAAGGCAAAAATTTTGTATAAAAGGGTAGTGGACTGGGGCCTTAAGGTATCAAACTTAAACAGCCGAATTAAATCCTACCAAAAAAAAATTAACAGTGCCATAGAATTTTCGGAATCAATAAACTTGGACAAAATTCTTTAACAAAGTTAATAATGCTACTTACCATTTTATTGTTTCACAAATAAGGACTAATATGGTTCAAAGCATTTCAAAACATTTGAACCACTCCGACGAATACGGTTACCATGAAAAATTACTTTAGACTTATTTTTTTAGTTAGTATAATTGTTTATTTTATGATACCACTACAGAAATATACATTTGCAGTTTTAAGAGGTGTTTTTTGTATGAATATTTATATGTATTTTATAAAAATTAAATCGTTCATTTCAAAAACAGTATACATATATACAATTTTGTGTAGCTCAAAAATATGTTTCATTTGGAATATATGCATGAATGAAAAGAAACCATTATTTAAAAAAAGAAAGCACATAAATACAATTTGTGAAGAATAAAAAGGAAAATCTCATTGGTCTGCAAATTAAAAAAATATATATCAATCGCATAAACCTAATTAAAAAAAAATGTGGTTTTTGAAATAAACGATTTACTTATTTAAAATAGTAAATTAAGATAAAATAAAATATTAAACAGTGATATTTTACTTGTCTTAATTGTTTATGACTTAAATAAAAATTAATATAATAAATATTTTTCCATCTATTATAGATAACCAGCACATTTTTTTACCCTTTATAACTAAAGAGCTAATTTAAAGTTATTTTAAGAAATTATGTAAAAGACATACTAACCAAAACATAAAATTGGTTGAATAAAACATCAATAAAATATATGTGTTTTGGTTAGTTCTGTTTAGTACATATGCACGGTTTACAAACTTTTAAAACTTAAAAAAATTGGTCAGTCAGTGCAGTGAATTTCCATTAGATAATCAACAAAATGTTAAAGTTTTACTCTATTTCTTTAAGAAACTCAAAATTACCATTTTTAAGTTATCTAGTTATACTACTTATACAAAAGATATACTGTGTGTCCCAACTTTATTTTTACACAAAATAACTTCAACCCTGTATGTATTAAAAGAAAGCTTAAAATCAAACATGTTTAAAAACATTTTTGTGTATTCTCAGTATTGCTAATTATTATAACGGGTAAATTAAAAAAAGGTTTTGATTTAAATAAGCTTTTTTTTACGTGAAAACCCTGTACATTTTGACAAATTTTACTACAACTAATTCTACATCAAAAATTTATGATATACTATTCATCTATCAACACCATACTTATCAACGGCAAAAAGTAAAATGTCAAGGAATTTGATAGCCTGCATATCACTAGCACCATTTATTTACTTATCAGACAGAAATTCTGGCTAATGTCAATAAAAAAATTATCGGACATAAATTTTTGACCAGAACCACTTGACAATACATACGTGTGAAAGCCAAAAACTGAAAATAGAAGAAAATATAATCAATTTTTGACTGTTTACATTAGCCAGAATTTCTTTCTGACATAAGTTATCATGCAATAAATGTCAAATGTAAACACACCATTAAGAACACATGATAATTTATATATAGTGCATTATACATTTTTGATAGAAAATTTCATAACGAGTTAAAATTTGTCAAAACCAAGGGCGTTTCATTTAAAAACCAAATATCTGAGATACAAGATATAGTTTTTAAGCTTTTTTGAATCTTGTACAAGGGTCAGGTTATTTCGTGTATAAATAGAGTTGGGACACCCTGTATTCCATATTCACAATACAGATTAATTTAAATCCCGCGGTAAATATTACTTTCCTAATAACACTGTAGATGGCGCCACTGGTCAAAAATTGCTTGTGAGTAGTTAGGATCCTACGTGATGCATCTTTGTAAAGTTGCCTAGGTTAGGAGCATATCCGAGGGATGGCGCGATTAACATTATATCAAGCAAATACACGGCAGTTTCTATTATATATTTAGTGTTATGTGATCACTTCAGCCGCGGGCGTAAAAGTGCTGTATTACGCCCTTGGTACAAAAATAACTCTCAATATGACAGATACTTAATATTAAAGACTTTTCAAAAAGGTGCCCTCTTAAAAAACATTTTCATTCATAAGGGCCCCAGGAGCGGACTTAACCCTTACACAATAGTGCGAATTATTTTTAAACCCTGTATATTAGGAAAAAAAGTACCTGTCATTTTTGGATAGCTTTAAAGTTTAAGCTTTTAAGGGTGTATAGGAGAAGTATAAACAATATCCGTACTCATAGGGTTCTTTCCTAAAGTGCTTCTAGACGGGAATACAGGGCCTCAAAAGCATACTTTACCCTTTGTATTCTTACTTTGAAACCACCTTGTATACAGGGTGTTCTGTAAACTGTGGTGCAGAACGGTTATGGTAAAATCATTTCAATAATATAAAAAAAAGTTTATATACACATTGGTCCACAAAGTTTTCGCTTCAAGACACAAAAATGTTAAACTTTTCACATTAAAAACTGGAAAATTTCGAAATTACTTATTATTTTAGTAAAATTTGTTAAAATTATTCTTTGTTTCGTTGTTTCATAATTGCAAAAAAATCTAATATTTAAAAGAAAAGATCTTGCAAATCCTTGTTTGTCCAAAAATATGTAATTAGGTGGATTTAATCTTTTTCCTTTTAAACAAAACTAGATAGAAAAAAATTTAAAGTCATATTAAATAAAAACAATCAATCTCCGAAATTTAATATTACGAATGTGTTATTTTTACAAATAAAAAAATCGGTAATAAATATTTTTGTAACTACTTATTTAAATAGCATGAAAAGTAATTAAAATTTAAATTTTTGTTAAATAAATCCTTACTTTTTATGGTACTACATAATATACATTTAAATTTAATAAAAAAAGTGAAATGAAATACTTATAAAGAAAAAAATTAAATTTAAATTCAATTTTCGCCAGTAATTATAAGCGATAAGAAAAAAATTATAGAACATTTTTAATTACTTTTTTGTTAATCAAGCATATTTACTCAAAAGTACATTTTTCTCTTTTTTTTTTATTTTTCATGGTAATATTTTCGCGATTTTGAACCGCTCTGTTTATCACAAAGCGATTTTTATTATAGGTTTCAGCATTTTAGATAAAGCAAAATTTTTATGAAAAGCAACTTTTTTCAAAATATCAAAAACAAAAAGAAATAGGTATAGCTAAGTCATTCCGTGGAAACACTATATATACTATCTCATTTTGATGGACCTAAATTTCTAGAAATTATGGCCTGTTATTATCATATTTTCTCTTTAAAATTTAGGCCAGACTAGACATAGGGGCGTATATAAGGGGAGGATTTGAACCCCCCACCCCCCACCGCCCTTGTACATGAGTAAGAAGGAATTTTTTATGGAAAAGTCCATTATTCGTAATGTTTTTAATGCGTATGGTCATGTGAACCCACCTCTTAGTAAACGAGGGGGAGAAAAGAGAACATGTTATAGAACAAAAATGAGTAAAATAGATGTGTTTTCGAAAGTGACAGGGGCGGTCATATCGACTTTCTGAGGAGGGGCCATGGGCCAAGGAGAAGTGAAATTTTTAAAGGAGGTTCAAATTTTTTTAAGAGCAAAAAAAAGTCCTCTAACCTCTTTTTATTGTTTTCACCTTTCATATATAAAATTACACAACATCCTTCCCACGTATTTGAAAAGGTCCGAACTATCAATTCCATCATCAGCCTCACCCCTCAGTCCAACCTTGGGGACCCTCAATAAATGTCCATATTTACCATTAGACATGTATGAAACACAATAAAATAGAAAAGATGTCGCATCCATATAGTATTTTGAATGTAGGGATATTTTTTTTCTTCTTCTTCAAACAGTTTTGGACACAATTCCAAAACTTTTTAACTTTCAACCCCGGGCAATCTCTCGGATTTATATAGAACGCATAAAAATAATGTGACAAGTACATATAAAATATTTTCCTAAAGTCCCCTTTACAGAGATATGTGCCACTGAAAATCGGTTTTTCTTAAATAACTTTTATATTACTTGGTATAATTAAATATTTTTTTAATATTATTAATACTAGTTAGGACTACTAGAGAATTATTGCAAGTTGTCTTATTAAGCTCGTGTATTATTAATACCGGCCTTATTTAAATAGTGCTTGTACCCATAATTTAAAGTTATTGCAAATCATGTTGACAGTACCATTAACCTAAAAAAGGGGGAAACCATTTTAGCTGTTTTTCTTTATTTTTTTGTGTTGTAGGGTTTTGTTTTACACAATTAAAGAAATACATTTAAAAAAGCAAGGTTTTAAGTATTTTTACTTCTAAAAACTTTTCGATTTTGTACTTGGTAGCCGTTTGGTTTACACGAACAGTTCCGAAGTTAAAATAAGACCAAAATAAGGCACGACCTAAAACCGACATAAACAAAGCCGGGCACTATCCTTATTGAGGAGTCCTTATCCTACCATGCAACTGCGCAACTCAGATGTCAAAATAAGGCCGAATTATGAGTGCCTGGCATTATTTTACTGTGCAATATTTCTCTATTATTTTTATAAAACATTTGCCTTCCTTAGTTTACCAGGGTGGACTAACTGTTACACAATAGTAGTAATTATTTTAACACCCCTTATACTAAAGGAATAAAAACATAATTTTTCCTCCTCATCGATTTCGATAAAATGAAGCGTTTTCAAAAAAAACAACATTTTGATTAAATAGGGTTGTATTTAATAATTTTGTTTGTCGGTTTAACATAGGCCCCTCTTATTTTATGCATTATCTAGCTAATTTTTGAAGATTATAATACCCTCCACAATGCTGCAACATTATTTTTAGTTTTGTGAAATTAAAAAAATCTTATTTTACAAATTTTTTAGTAGGTACCATTTTCAACAGAATAACCTATCGTTTTAAGATGTCCCTACTAAATAAAAACTTGTTTTTGTCAAAAATGCTATAATTTATCACAATTTACCTTTTTTTAGCTATGGATTTAAGCTACCCAAAAATACGCCCCTGGTGAACTAACGAAGGCAAATGTTTTACAAGAATATTTATAATATTAAAAAAAAATCATTTTACCAAGTTATTCAAGAAAAACTAATTTCCAGTGCCGTCCTCTAAGGGCACATATCTCCTGTTAAGAGGGGCTTTGGGAAAAAATATAGGAACTTGTCACATTATTTTCACTTCTTCTATATGAATCAGAGAGATTGCCCACGTATTCTTGGACATCCTGTATACGTCCGTGACTAGACAAGACGATAATATAGAGTGCTCGCTTGAGCGAGGAAAGCTATTCTGGCTCAAGGAACTAAACTTTTTAATAAGGACCGCTCGATCCCATTTAAGCCTATGATTCACTAAATTTTGTGACGTAATCTTTTTCCGTAATTCTTTGTTTACAATCGTACTGGAAGCTTTTTTCGCGTGTTATTTTTTGCTTTTTAGTCATTGGACTTTTATATATGTTTAGTTTTTACTGTTTATAGTTAAATTGAGTAGTTATTAATACTGCAGTTACAGAGAATTTTAAAATCTGTAAACAGTGGTCACTCACCTTTGGATATTTTTTAAAGGCAATTTATGTTTAAATAGTTATTAAGGGTAAGATACCATTTTTTTAATGTTTTTTAAGTGATTTTATTTTATGCAAGTATTGGTTTATTTTGTCAGATAAAAAAATATTATGACAAAAAGGTGACATCACAAACATAAGCTATATTTTCGGACTAATATAAAAAATTGAGCGCTCCTTATTAAAAAGTTTATTTATTTATTTATTTAAACGTTTTTTATTGGTTTCCCAAGTGACCTCGACCGAAGTCCTTCAGCCATGGTAAATTTTACAATTTTTGTTTAAATTACAATAATTATTTGCTAAACTTATAACATATATACAAAATATAATCCTGTTTGACACAAAATAAAAATATTCTATGTTAAGGTAACGCTTAGACTAAAATTATTTAACAGTAATTAAAAATATCAAAATATAAGGAACTAATTAACATTATGCAGATTGACAATTTGTTCAAATATAGTTTCTATAGGGAATCTATATCTTGTAGGCCTGTTTTCCCTAGTTCTGCAAAGAGGTTCCATTTTTTCGATATTGTGTGTTTTCTTTGCAAATTTTGTGTTAAGTAATTGTATTCTGTCATGTATTGGTTGTATGTGTGTTTTTTGATACAGAAGCTCATTACTTGGATTGTGTAAATTATTCTGTGGGTGTCTCATTTTGGTTATGGTTCGTATAGAGGAAGTTTCTGCAACTGATATGTTTTTGACTGCTGGCCCTCTAAGATTTAAAAATAGTGTGTGTCCATATTCCAAGATTGGTCTACATATTGATTTGTATATTTTTGTCGCTGTTCTTATGGTTATTCCTTCATTCTTGTAAGTTAGAGCTCGAAAGTATTTAGCTCGACCAATTGTTTTACTTTTAATAGTTTTGGTATGTTGGTTAAAGTTTAGCTTGGCATCTAACTCTATGCCGAGATATTTTGCAGTTGGTTTTGGTCTGATCGGTTGGTTAAAGACGCGAATTTGAGGTGAATTAGGTTTGAGAGAGTGGTTAAACAGAATAAACTGTGATTTAAGTGGATTGGGAATCAGGCGCCATTTCTTAAACCATTTTTCTACATCATCTGTCAATAACTGAAGGTCATTTGCGGCTGTGGAGCTTGTTTTTGCATGGGTTACCAAAGCTGTGTCATCTGCGAATTGGAGGACATATTTGCTTTTATTTATCCCTTCGATGGATTCCGTTATGTCATAGCAGTAAATATTATAGAGGAGAGGTGATAACGGTGAGCCTTGGGGGACACCCTGCTCTGGTGTAAATTCTTGGGACTTTTGAGAATTAATTCTTACACTTAATTTTCTGTTCTTTAAAAATTGTTCAATAATATTGATAAGGTATCTAGGAACTTGAAGAAGGTGTAGTTTATATAATAGACCCTTGTGCCATACGCTATCAAACGCTTTTTCTATATCCATAAATAGTGCAGCAGTTTTTAAGTTTTCAAGTTTCGCTGTCTCAATATTTGAGGTTAGAATTGTTAATGGATGTACAGTTGATGCTTCATCTGTAAAGCCGAATTGATGGTTTGGTATTTTATTATGTGTTATACTATGTAGTCTACTGCGTATTAGTTTTTCATATATTTTTCCTATAACTGGCAATAGAGTAATTGGACGGTAATTTTTTGGAATTCTGTGATCGCTTTTGGGTTTAGGAATGTTAATTATTATCACTTTTTTCCATAAATCTGGAAAGATGTTTTCTTGTAGACAATATTCCAATATTTTCAATATGTGTTCGTGTATAGCTACATGGAATTGTTTTTTTTGTTTTGTTTTATTTCTTTTTTTTTTTTTTTTTTTTTGTTTTACTTTTTAAAAGTTTCTATTCCTTGATTCTGGCCTATACGAGACAAGAAAGAGCCATCTTTTTTACCGTTCTCAAGAGACAAAGAAAATGATAGAAAATATCATGTAGTTTCACGGTATCACGATTGAGAAAAGTCAAGAACCAAGAACAACCTTTTTCTTTTCTCACAAAATTTCTTAAAATTAAATAAAACGATCAAAAAGATAAATACCCCAAAGAACAAACAATTTAAGAAAAATTAAATTATCCTTCAGGTAAGCAACTATCTGCAGGCAAAATAATATAAATAACTAAACCGGCGCAGGCGCTCAAAAACTCAGTCCCATTTTAGAGCGCCAGGAAATCGATAGAGCCATACGTCCGAATCCAGGCTGAAATAGAGCTCTGGAAGCAGTTATCGGAAAAGCGCTTTTTGCAATGAAGCTGGATAATTGAAAAATTATTCGCTGTTATACCGGGCGTGAGAGTGTGGGCAAGTGAGTTGGAGAAAAGTGCGGTTTCGGAAAAATCAAGGGCATAGTTAAAAACGAGCGTTAAATATATGCCATACTAAGAGAAGCATTTGTAAGTTGGATATTTTTTTCATGAAAGTTTACTAAGTAAATTTTTTAAAATTATTTTACAATTATATTATATTTTTTAAAATTTGTATTCCAAGATTAGTCATTCAGTGGAGATCCTGGTATAAGGGAATACTATTTTATTGGCCATACCAAATTATATTTTCTTAAAGAATGAATTTCAATATTAACAGGTGAAAAGCTTTGAGAGAGCTACTTAACACAAAAACATCAGAAACAACTTAAATATATACATATATATATATATATATATATATATATATATATATATATATATATATATATATATATATATATATATATATATATATACAGGGTGTTTCCTAATTGCAGTAAGAAAAGCTAACTGGCATATTTCTGAGCCAATTTTACTTGAAAAATATATATCTAAGATACAGGGTGTTAAACTTTAAAAGAGAAAATCGGGTTTTTAATAATATCCTAAATATGCCTTATCCCATTTGAATAAAGTTTGGTATTTGTTAAAATAGAAAGTTAATTTAGCCCTAAACTAATTTTTAATTTGTGGGACCAGTGGTGGCATGGGATGCATTCAAGCTAATATTATTGTCAAAAAAAAAATGTACGCCACTGACTTTTTCTTGCAACTTTTATATTTTTTTCGGATAAAACACCTAAAATACCAACTTTTTGTATCTTTATATTTATACGAACCTTGCTTGGTTTCCATTAGAAAAAATCCGCTAAACTGCATAATCCTGGACCAAACAAGAAACATTGGGCCATTTTTTTTTGTTTAATTAAGTGTTGTAACTTCTTTTTAGCAATTATGTAACAACAACAATAAATGATTAATTAAATAAGTTTTATATCTGGTCTAATAAATTTTACTAAAAGTGTTTTAGCAATTTTTAGGATTTTTGAAACGTTTAACACCTTGTAATGTACGCTACTGACTCCTGTGCAATTTTAATACAGGCTGTCCACGGATAAGGTTTACAAGAGGACAAATGGATAAAAACTTTTTTCGAAAAAAAACAGTTTCTTTAAGTTAATACCCTATAATTTAAGGATGAAAATTTTGGGGGTCAATGTTTACACAGGGTGATTCAAAAATCGATCACGAAACTTAAGGGGTGATTCTACTTGACAGGATCAGGAGTGAGGCTTCATATAAATTTTTTTCCAAATGTCATTCGTTTTCCTAGTTACAAGCCGTCAAAGTTCAATTTTATTTTGGTTTCTGCCTTCATATTGCATTTATTTTTAACTTAATCCAGTTGATATTTGGCACACAAATCGAGCTTTGAAGATTCTAAAATTTTAAGATAAAGTACTTTTTAAATACCGCCAGAGGGGGCACTTACCTAAAACTTAACATTTATTTACATAATAACTTTTTATTTTGACAGATATCACTGAAACTGGGGCGCCATTTTATAGACAATCAAAACTTAAAAATAAGGTACTCTTTAATAAAGTCGATAAACCTCACCGTTTGAGCTACCAATAGACATCAAAGTTTTTCATCAGCTTCAATCAAATTACCTACATATACAGGGTGTCCAGTAACTCAACCGACAAAATTTACGGGACGATTCTACAACAGAAAATAAAAAAACAAAAACATATGTCCTAAACGTCATAGTCTTCTAAACGTACTTAGTGTATTGAATATTAAAAAAATATTATTTTTTTCTTAATTTTTAACACTCCGTAGTTCAAAACTAAGACGTTTAGGATATATGTTTATATGAAGTTTTTTTCTTATTTTTTTGTTGTAGAATCGTTTGGTTAAGTTTGTCGGTTGAGTTACTGGACACCCTGTATGCATGTAGGTAATTTGATTGGAATTGATAAAAACTTTGATGTCTGTTGGTGCCTAAACGGTGAGGTTTATCGACTTTAATAAAGAGTACCTTATTTTTTAAGTTTTTGCTTGTCCATAAAATGGCACCCCAGCTTTGCGATATCTGTCAAAATAAAAAGTTATGATGTAAATAAATTTTAGTTTTAGGTATAGTGCCCTCTGGCGGTATTTAAAAAAGTACTTTTGTCTTAAAATTTTAGAATCTGCAAAGCTCGATTTGTGTGCCAAATATCAACTGGATTGGTTACAAAATAAATAAAAAAATTGAACTTTGTCGGTTTGTAACTCGAAAACGAATGACATTAAAAAAATTATATGAAGCTCCCTTTAAGTTTTGTGATCGATTTTTGAATTACCCTGTATAAACTTTGTCCTAAAAACACTAAAAAAATTATTTATAATAACGCCTAAAAGCTTGTGCTGCCTTTCATTTGTAAAACAGAAAGTATTACTTATGCACTTGTTTAATAATTTAGGTACTACTACATCTATTTCTGATGCTAATAAATAGGTGAAAAAACTAAAATGGAACAAGTGGAAGACATATTTGCGATTTAATTTGTTTTTAATATTTTTGACACCCCAGGAAGGCCTAAGCCTGAATACCAGAGTACCAGTGGGTGTCAGGTTATTAGATGTTTAACCCATCGTTTGCCCTGTTCCGTCGACGTTGTCCAAACACTAAAACATGCAGTTTTTGCATTTCACAGCGTTTTTTAGATAACGCGGTAAGGCCACCACGGACGTTATTTTTAAATAACTATTTCCCAAATAAATTGCTCAAAAACCATCGTAAAAGCAAGTAAAAGTCAATGAATTTAAAGTACGTTGTTGGTAGCACCAAACCTTTTTACCGGATTTAGCTCCCGTAGACTTTTTGATGTTTTCACATCTCGAAAAAATAATTAATTTATCGAAAGAAAGTGTAACAGCAGCAATTAAAGGGTAGTTCGACAGTTTATAAAAGGAAACCATTAGGGCCAGCACTTTGAAACCTATGTTTATTATTTGTGTTTCTGATTTTAGTTGATTATCTGCATAAAACTGCCGCAGTAAGAATAAACTGTCAGCATATTAATCATTTTGTCGGTTGCAAATAGTTATGCCTGGACAACATGCAAGAAAAAATAACTACGACAGTACACACAATAACACAATAAAAAAACTTATCATACATAAATCAAATTGATACGACAGTTTGTAATGCGAGCATCTAAACAAAATTAAAAATAATAACGATTATTTCCTTTAATATGAAATAGACCGATCAGACACTGCCTTTTTTTTTTAATAAATTTTATTTAGATCAGTGGCGGCTCGAGACATTGTCCTGTGGGAGGGCACAAGCAGAAAAAGAAATAATATTATTTTTTTCAAAACTTCACCCTCTATTTAAACAGAAAATCAATTCGCCTATTTTTCATACTGCAGAATACTTTCATCACTTTGTTATCAAAATCAGGGATGGACTGTATATAATGTTTTTCGACAGATTTTGCTCTAAGTTTTATATAGGTGAAACTTGTAGACCATTGGCCAAACGCATAAAAGAACACAGATCATACATTAAAAACACAGAATTTCATAAATCAAAATCTGCCAACACGCATTTGATAACAGTCATAGAATAAACTGGGATGCTTCGAGCATTTTAGCAAAGGAAACTTGTTCTTGCATCGTGAATTTTAGAAGTCAAGTTTTGAGCAGAGAGTTGATACTAATTTATATTTAACAAACTCGTTGTTTTTTGTTTATTTGAAGGACGGGCACGTTCCCTTGTGCCCTTTGGGCCGCCACTCTGTTTAGATAATAATTATATATACTAAATAAAATCCACTAGTGCATTTTAACCGCGAATACATTTTTGTCATCCATACCGATGGTTAAAATTGTACGAAACTGTCAAATTTCAATATCATTTGACCCACAAATTCAAATCGATTAAACTATCCAAAATTTTTTGCATGCTTGTGCTTGTCAAATCGTTTCCCGGACGATCATTAAAAAAACCTTGACAGCTTCGTAACCTCTCTAATTATTACCCACTGATCTATTTTTTAAATCTTGATTAAAATATGTTGGATAGTTAAATCGATTAAATTTATAGGTTTTGTGATATAATAATGAGTTTCATAAAAAAAATGGATGCATACTTGCCTGGGAACGGAATTATCCTTGAATGTCTGGAATAAAATCGAATCTTTTAATAGTGAAATAGCCAATGATGGTTATTAGTTCGAAAAGTTGTATAAAACTGTCATATGTTGTTGAACTTCAAATTAAAAATAAGAGTTTATTAAGCATAAAGCATAATGCTTCGACTATGTAAAAACAAACCAGAGTTGGAGAGCATTATCTCTTACCGTTTCCAACATTCTAATGGTGCGACTCGAATTTTTAACAGCCTGTATATAGAAAAAAAGAAATCAATGAAAAAATATCCAATTTATAAAGTTGCATTTTTAATAAACTAAGAGTAATAAGTAAAGTAATTATCAAGACTGTAACAAAAACAATTATTTAATTTGAAAAAAGATGTTAACAAGATAACTATAATTAAAAACACACTTCTATTCGAAATATTGACTTTTTCATTAATTAAAGTGACTGGTACGTACTAAAATGAACGCGCCGGTAGTAATCTTGTTAGTGACAATTTTAAATTTTAAGTTTTGTACGTTACAAAAGCCTAATGTGGATGCCAGAAGACACGATGTGTATATAGCTGGGTTCTTTCCATTTGGAAAAGGAGTGGAAAACTCTGAGACAGGTATGTTTTATAAATGTCTTATTATTATTTTTGTTAATTTATGTATATCCCAAAAAACAAGTAAAGGGTTTTACAAACGATATACAGGGTGTCCAAGAATATGTAGGCAATCTCTCGGATTCATGTAGAACACATGAAAATGATGTGACTATGTTTTTTTCCTAAAGCCCCTCTTTACAGAGATATGTGCCCTTAAAGGACGTCACTGCAAATAGTTTTTTCTTGAATAACTTTTATGATAATTGGTATAATAAAATAATGTTTTAACTATGATTAATACTGGCTCAGGACTTCTTAAAATGGTGTCCTTGTAAAACATTTGCATTCGCTACATTTCCAGGGGCGGACTAACCCTTACACAATAGTCCTAATTATTTTTACACCCTGTATACTAAAGCATAAAATAGTATTTTTAAATAAAGGTACTTGTTGTTCGATGTCGATAAATTGAGGCGTGTTCGACAAAAACAAGTTTTTGTTTACTGGGGATATCTAAAAACATTAGGTTATTCTAAACAGAAAAGGTACAACTCAAAGTCGTGGTCTCAGTCAAAGGAATTAAAACATATATTTAAAAACGTGACACGTGTTTCGCTCTTATTACGAGCATCATCAGACCTATAAAACAGAAAGAACCTAACTTAATTAATTATATAAATAAAATAAAACTTAACATACCATCAAAATACTAAAAACAAAGAATTTTACACAACACTACATATTAAAATAATAACAAAGAATGAGGTTAGATCAGCACACAAATTTAAAATATAAAATAAAAATAAAAATAAAAAATATTTTGGTCCAACCCAGGATCGAACCCCCAGCCTTTCGACTGTAAGTCCAACATTATACCACTGAACCACGGAACTATTTATAGTAGTTACCCTTCTTCCTGTAAGTTATTAAAAATTAATATCGGTTCAAAATTAAACACGTCATTAACGCAAGTTAAAACAGGACTCTTTTTAGCTCTGGTTATCTCCATTTTTTCTAGAAGATCTAGTTTTCTACTTTTTGAACACTCGTGTAAGATATTAACATTTTCTGTAGTTGAAAAAGTATGCCCAGATTCCAATAAATGATTAGCAAAAGCCGACTTAGTGTTGGAGATGTCCGAATCTTTGTATTTATTGAAAAGGCTAATGTGTTCCTGTACCCTGGTAGAAATTTTTCTTCCTGACTGTCCGACGTAAATGGCAGAACAGTCTCCACAGTTAAGAGAGTAAACGCCTGATTTGGAAAGTTTATCGGTCTCGTCTGTTGTTTTTACCAGATATTTTTAAGAGTATTCACTGTCTTAAATGCCACTGATATATCTAACCGTTGAAAAAACTTTGCTAATTGTAGTGAAATATTACCGAAAAAAGTGATACATTTAAAATTATTCTTATTAGTTCTATCGGGATAAATTGTGTGAAAAGAGAATTTGAATTTATTTGAAAATCTGTAAAAAATTTTATTAATTGAATTTGAAGGAAAACCGTTATTGTGAGCTAATTGTTTGATGATATTTAGTTCTTTGTTAAAAGCCTCCTTAGCAAGTGGGAGTTTAAATAGGCGGTAAAACAGAGAATTAAAAGCTGCGAATTTATGCTGGTAAGGAGAATTAGATGAATATTGTATTACATTATCTGTAGAGGAAGTCTTTCTGTAAACCTCGAAAAGAATTCGACTGCCACTTCGAATTAACAAGAGGTCCAGAAAGGGTAATTTATTATTATTTTCTTTCTCCAAAGTAAACTGAATTTTCGGATGTAACGAATTCACATAATTTAGAAATTCAGCCAATTCCTGTTCATTGCCATTCCACACAATGCATATGTCGTCTACATATCTTTTATAGGCAGTTAAAAATCTAGAAAAAGGGCTTGTCATTATTTTACGTTCTAGATTATACATAAAAACCTCACTAAGAAATGGCGAAAGGCATGAACCCATCGCCAAACCCGCTTTTGTTTAAAAAATCCTCCATTAAATTTAAAAAGTTTTGATCAAGAACTGTGGAAAGTAGGAGAACAAGATTTGAAATTATGACCTTCGGCAGCAAAGTTCTTTCCAGCAAATTTCTTACCAAATCAACGCACTCAGAAGGAGGGACACTAGGAAACAGATTTTTACATCTAATGAAATTAGCGTGGCATTCAGTGGAATTTCAATATTCTTTAGATAATCTGCAAACGCCATGGAGTTTTTGTGGCGTAGACGCTTTGGAAACCTGTGACCTCTCTGAGAACATTATTCAGCCAAGAAGACAACCTGTATACTGGGGAATCTACAAATGATACTACAGGTCTGATCGGAATTCCCTCCTTATGTAATTTTGGAAGGCCGTAAAGTAAGGGAGTTCTCGGATTCATGGGGTATAGTCGATTCTTAGAAGTTTGGAAATAATCCAAAGTTAACATGCATTGGTCAAGAACATTCTTAACCTTATTGAAGAAAGAGTTGGTGGGATCTCTTTGAATACTCTGGAAATCATCAGAGTCTAAGAAATTCATCACCTTGTCAACATAATCCGATCTTCTCATGATCACCAAACAGGAGCCCTTGTCAGCTTTAGTTGCAATCAAGTCATTGGTGGTAATTTTATCTTTTAAAGATTTAAGGTGTGCTTTTTATAATTACTATGTGTATTTCTATCGAATTTGGAGTTTAAAAAAGTGATAAGCTTAGCCCTTAAGATGTTTTTATTGGCAATATCAGTGGTTTGGATGATGTTTTCCGCTTCCACTGCTAATGTCTCCCTAGTTTTTAAATTATTCGAATGTGAGAAATTAAACTTCAAATTTTTATTTAATAATTCCTCTTCCTGAGGAGTAAAAGAGATATCCGTCAGGTTCATGAATCGTTTATGAAAATTATAATGAGACTTACCCAACGCCAATCTATATTCCGTGTTATTGTTGGAAACTAGAAGAGATCTTTGAGCAACCTTAAGGTTATAAATTTTATTGCTCAGTCTGTGAAAAGTTTCAACCCCAAAGATACTAACCTCATCCCTAAAATTTGAATCTAAAATAAGAAATTCAATAAAACTAAACAAAAAAGTTAATTTAAAATATAAGTATTTAAGCCTAGAGTTTACTGCGTTAAGAGTCTTATAATGTTGTTTTATCTCTTCTCGTATCCAGATACTTCTGGCGTTCCTCACTGCTATTTTCGAAGACGTTGTGTGTGCGTTACATTTAATGGCCACAAATTTGGGGGTTAAGTTAAATATCAAGCATTGCTGGAGGAACCAAATTTTCAGCAGCAAACTCTTGCGTGTAATTAGGTTCTTCCCATAGAGACGGACAAGTTTAGCCTGACTGGCATTTTCAAACTGGAAAAAGTCGTCCATTTTTCTCAAAGAGACCTCTTGTAAAGTAAACAGAAAAGGTACAACTCAAAGTCGTGGTCTCAGTCAAAGGAATTAAAACATATATTTAAAAACGTGACACGTGTTTCGCTCTTATTACGAGCATCATCAGACCTATAAAACAGAAAGAACCTAACTTAATTAATTATATAAATAAAATAAAACTTAACATACCATCAAAATACTAAAAACAAAGAATTTTACACAACACTACATATTAAAATAATAACAAAGAATGAGGTTAGATCAGCACACAAATTTAAAATATAAAAAATAAAAATAAAAATAAAAAATATTTTGGTCCAACCCAGGATCGAACCCCCAGCCTTTCGACTGTAAGTCCAACATTATACCACTGAACCACGGAACTATTTATAGTAGTTACCCTTCTTCCTGTAAGTTATTAAAAATTAATATCGGTTCAAAATTAAACACGTCATTAACGCAAGTTAAAACAGGACTCTTTTTAGCTCTGGTTATCTCCATTTTTCTAGAAGATCTAGTTTTCTACTTTTTGAACACTCGTGTAAGATATTAACATTTTCTGTAGTTGAAAAAGTATGCCCAGATTCCAATAAATGATTAGCAAAAGCCGACTTAGTGTTGGAGATGTCCGAATCTTTGTATTTATTGAAAAGGCTAATGTGTTCCTGTACCCTGGTAGAAATTTTTCTTCCTGACTGTCCGACGTAAATGGCAGAACAGTCTCCACAGTTAAGAGAGTAAACGCCTGATTTGGAAAGTTTATCGGTCTCGTCTGTTGTTTTTACCAGATATTTTTTAAGAGTATTCACTGTCTTAAATGCCACTGATATATCTAACCGTTGAAAAAACTTTGCTAATTGTAGTGAAATATTACCGAAAAAAGTGATACATTTAAAATTATTCTTATTAGTTCTATCGGGATAAATTGTGTGAAAAGAGAATTTGAATTTATTTGAAAATCTGTAAAAAATTTTATTAATTGAATTTGAAGGAAAACCGTTATTGTGAGCTAATTGTTTGATGATATTTAGTTCTTTGTTAAAAGCCTCCTTAGCAAGTGGGAGTTTAAATAGGCGGTAAAACAGAGAATTAAAAGCTGCGAATTTATGCTGGTAAGGAGAATTAGATGAATATTGTATTACATTATCTGTAGAGGAAGTCTTTCTGTAAACCTCGAAAAGAATTCGACTGCCACTTCGAATTAACAAGAGGTCCAGAAAGGGTAATTTATTATTATTTTCTTTCTCCAAAGTAAACTGAATTTTCGGATGTAACGAATTCACATAATTTAGAAATTCAGCCAATTCCTGTTCATTGCCATTCCACACAATGCATATGTCGTCTACATATCTTTTATAGGCAGTTAAATAATGTTAATAAATGTTAATATCCTACACGAGTGTTCAAAAGTAGAAAACTAGATCTTCTAGAAAAAATGGAGATAACCAGAGCTAAAAAGAGTCCTGTTTTAACTTGCGTTAATGACGTGTTTAATTTTGAACCGATATTAATTTTTAATAACTTACAGGAAGAAGGGTAACTACTATAAATAGTTCCGTGGTTCAGTGGTATAATGTTGGACTTACAGTCGAAAGGCTGGGGGTTCGATCCTGGGTTGGACCAAAATATTTTTATTTTTATTTTTATTTTATATTTTAAATTTGTGTGCTGATCTAACCTCATTCTTTGTTATTATTTTAATATGTAGTGTTGTGTAAAATTCTTTGTTTTTAGTATTTTGATGGTATGTTAAGTTTTATTTTATTTATATAATTAATTAAGTTAGGTTCTTTCTGTTTTATAGGTCTGATGATGCTCGTAATAAGAGCGAAACACGTGTCACGTTTTTAAATATATGTTTTAATTCCTTTGACTGAGACCACGACTTTGAGTTGTACCTTTTCTGTTTACTTTACAAGAGGTCTCTTTGAGAAAAATGGACGACTTTTTCCAGTTAGGTTATTCTGTTGCAAATGGTACTAAAAAAATTAATAAAATGGTATATTTCCTAAGTAGTGCTGACCAAACGCAGGTCAAGCAGTCAAGTGCGGAAAAGGCACTTTTGGCACTAGTTAGGAACGCTATTTTTTCTACAAGCGAACATAAAAACTATTTTTTTATTTTAACACAATTCTACCTAATATCCTACCATACCAAAGCAAAATTTTCTTTTAAATATGAAGTACATGAAAATCCTTCATTGCGACTCACTAAGTGAGGCATAGTGTAATTTTCGCCATTAGTGCGGAAAAGTGACACTTTCCAAACTAAATTGCTTGCGAGAAAAGTGCTGCTTTTCACACGCATTTTTTTTATTATTACGACACTAAAAAATAATATTGCAGAATTGTGCAGGATCCCATAATCTTTAATAATTAAAGATGAGAATTCATAAAATACGAGGAAACCTTTATCAAACCGACAAACTAAATTATTAAATACAATCCTTTTTAACAAAAAGTTGTTTTTCTCGAAAATGCTTCACTGTATCGATTTCGGACAAGAGTACCTTTCTTCAAGCTAACGGTTTAGACTATTTAAAAATGCTATTTTTATTTCATTATTATACAGGGTGTAAAATTAATTGGAACTAATGTGTAAGGGTTAGTCCGCCCCTGGCTACGTAACAAATACAAATGTTTTACAAGGACACCATTTTAAGGAGTCCGAGCCACTATTTATCATAAATTATAATATTATTATACCAAGTACCGAAGAAGTTATTAAAGAAGAACCAATTTCCAGTGACGTCCTTTAAGGGCATATATCACTACAAAGGGGGCTTTAAAAAAATATATATAAGAATTTGTCACATTATTTTCATGTGTTCTATATGAATCCGAGAGACTGCCCACATATTCTTGGACAACCTGTGTTTAGGAGGATACTTGATATTTTCTCAGTTGGTTCTGGCTATATCACTAGGAAGGCTGTGACCCCACATCTGACACCAAATTCTGTGTCTACCCAAGTTCGCATCTTATGGAAAACATGTAGTAGAGCAAGATCCCAGGGCCCCCAGACCTTCCTTATTTTCTCAGAAATAAAATATATTAAATAATGTAGTGCTGGTATATACCATGCGTGTATGCATATTTTCTAGCTTGAGCCGACGGACAATTTACAGGTACCAAGTGCTAAAGGTAGATAAAAATAGTACTTACTCTTCTTAAAATCTCAATGCTAAGTTTTATGTAGATTTTAGAAAATATTATTAAAAATTTATAATTAACACTCGTCTGATACCAGACTCATTTCGGCGGCCATAATTTATACCAGACACTTTAAAACTTCCAAAAAAATAATGTAACTTTACTTACAATCTTAGTCTTGAATTTTATATATTATTATAATACTTAGGAAACTAATTCAATAATAATTGCTACAAGGAGAGGGGATATATTTTATTTCTGAGAAAATAAGTAAGGTCTGGGCGCACTGGGATCTTGGACTATAGGAAAAGGCATATATTTTTGAGTCCAGCAAACACAAAGAGGCCCAAAATATACTTTTTCTACGAGTTATACATACTATTTTTTCTCCGATCAAAATATTCTTTTAATTTTCGTTTAAGGTAGCATAATAGTATATTAAGGGATGAGGAAGGAATATTACTCATTTCCCACGATACGATTTTTTTGGTAAAGTTAATAATAAAAAAATCCATATGATGCAAACTTAAATAGGCACACTATACAGGATGAGTCGGGGAGAACGCACCAAACTCCAGGAGTGTATTGTACAGGTAAAAATAATTTTAAAAAATCCATATGTTCTTATTAGATTCTCATTTGTTTTCAAAATATGGCGTAATTACAAAGAAACAAAATTTCCTACATTAACATAGTTTTAATTATTGTGCTGTTTTAACAAATGTTCAAAAATACCGCCATTAACCTCTAAACACATTCTACTTCGTTTGCGAAGGGCTCCTGTTGCTTTTTTGAGTGAGTTATGTCTTTCTTTAAGAAGCACTGCCGCATTTCTAATGCGTCGAATTAAGGCCTCCCGAGTTTCGACTTTCACTTTGTACACTTCATCTTTAAACCAGCCCCACAAAGAATAGTCTAGTGGTGTGAGGTCTGGAGATCTTGGAGGCCAACTAATAGGACCACCGCGACCAATCCATAGTCCTGGAAACTTTTCGTCCAAATATTCCTTTACCTGACGAGAGAAATGTGCGGGAGCTCCATCGTGCTGATAATACATTTCCATTCTGATGTTTAGAGGAACATCCTCTAATAAAGCTTGTAACTCATTTCGCAAAAAAATAATTAGTTCTCTTCTGTGAGACGATTTTCTAAAAGGTGTGGGCCAATTAAATAACTACTCGTATCGACCATACCACACCACACGTTTACCGAAAACTTGTGCTGAAAATTAGTTTCGACTGTTGCGTGTGGATTTTTGTCCGACCATACATGAGAATTGTGAGTATTATTGATGCCATCACGGGTGAAGGTTCCACATCGCTATAAAGTATGTGCGATACAACAGGATGATTATTATTTATCCAACCACAAAACTACATACGCCTATCATAATCTTCCGGTTGTAAGTGCTGCACACGGTATGGATATAGGCCTTGCTCGTGGAGCGTGTTGATTACTCTTTTTGTGGAATGACCAATTGAGTAGCAATTCTTCGTGAGCTGGTCTTCTACCAAATTCAGAATATTTTCTACTTCATCTAAGCCTTGTCAAGTGGCTCGTTCAGATGTTGTGTTACTACTGGGCAGGGTTCCGGTCTCGCAAAGTTTGTTAAAAACTCTGATAAATAGGTTTTTGTCCGGATTTCTCCGGTGTAGAAATCGTCGACGGGATTCTTGAACAGCAGCTGTAGCATTTCCATTATAGAAGCCGAAAACAAAAACCATATTTGCATATTCTAAATTTGAATAGATGTCATTTTATAAGACTTTATTCGTACAAACTCGAAAATGAACGCGTCAAACACACTGAAACTGACAAATGTCTGAACAACAAAACGAACCAAACAACCGGTACTTATCATTTGTGATAAAAAGCGGTATACTTTATAACATTTTATTTACGCGATATTTTGAAAACAAATGAGAATCGAATAAGAACATATGGATTTTTAAAATTATTTTTACGTGTACAATACACTCCTGGAGTTTGGTTAGTTTCTCCCGACTTACCCTGTATATCAGCAAGGTAAAGCAAGTATTTTGTAGACATTGAGAAGTAAAGCTTCGTGTGGCAAAGTAATACATAAACATGGCTGTTGTTTTCTAATTTTTTTTTAATATTTAGGCATTTTTATACGTTATAGAGCTCCTAACCCTTTTTGATGGTTAACTTTACAATGAATTTAGGCGATTAATCAAAATCTCAACGGTTTTAACCGCGGTAATATTTGGTGACAACTTTGACGTATGTATAATATATGAATTAAACGTCAACACAACCCATTGGTAAATACCGTTTTATTATTGGCAAATCGCTTAAATTTAATATTCCTGTTAACAAATTTGTTGTCAGATGTGGAATAAAAGATAAACAGTACATATTATGGCAAACTCGCTAGTTTTATAAAAAAGACCAAAAATTGGTTTTCATGTTCTCCCGATTTCACTTTAAACACAGTTTTACCAACTAACCAGAACTAACCTATCTTATTTTTTTATAAATATATTCAGTCTTTTTAGTTTTAGAACATTTTATAGGCCGTGGAGTCATGCCCAGTGTCAAGTTGGCTTTGGATCACGTGAACGAACACTCGCAGATTCTCAGGAACTATCGGCTGCACATGTGGTGGAATGACACTATGGTAAGTAATTAAAAATGGAATTATAACAGGTGAAAAATAGCTATTTTTCTGACAAATGAGCAAAGTGATACTTTTTTGCACACTAAGTAGTTAGACGCATGACCCGAAGTCTAGTGCGGAAAATACACTTTGCGCAAATGTTAGGAACAATATGTACTCTTTTCACGAGTGTCTTATAAATAAAGAAACTTAAATTTATCTTCATTCAAATATTTCTTAACGTCAATTGTTTAAACCCTAAAGAAGAAGAAGTTTTAATTATACATTTTGTACGACCGGGCGTAAAATAGCCCTTTTATGCCCTAGGGTAAAAAAGTATCAAAAACGCCGGCATTTATAAATTTATAAAACAATATTAAAATTAAATAATGCCCCATATTTTTTTGGTAAAACACCAATTTATTTCATTAATCATATATTAGTATACTAATTACTATTTGAAACATTAAAAGCTGGCAAATTTTTTACTAACTACAGAGAATGTTTGTATATTAATTTCAGTTGTACAAAAAATATTGTTTGCACGTCTAGCGTAAAGCACTTTTACGCCCACAACTTTCAGCCGCGGGCGTAAAAGTGCTATTTTACGCCCTTGGTACAAAATATTTGAATAAAAATTTACATTTTCTGTTCTCAATTTAATTTACTTATTAGGTTGAATCTTAACGCAAGTAGAAAAAATAGCCATCCGATATCGTTGTTTTCAGAACAAGTCTGTTTTCAGTCTGAGTCAGATCTAAAAAGATGCAGACAAATAATGTTCTTATACTCGTAATATGGATGGTGGAGGGAGGATAACCATCTTTTATGGCGGACAAGTTGAAAAAGTGGCCATCGGAATGTAGCAAGTTGGGATGGCGCCACAGTAGCCAGTGGAGGGATTTTGGTATTTCTTTCCTTTTTTATTTTGTATCTTTCTGTGTTTTTTCATTTTGTATCTCACTCTAATAATTCATGCTCATTGGTTAAAAAATTTCCTCTGGCTATTGGGGCGCCACCTTAAGTTGCTCCTTTCGACGGACACTTTTTAAAACATTCAGATGGTTATCCTCCCTCCACCATTCATAACTCGTAATAAGCTGAATACAAAGACATGTAGAATACAGTGTATTTAAAATTGGTAGGGAATGTATTGGGATATTGGAAACAATAAGAGATAGAAAAATGGCTAAATGGGAAAAGTTTAGAATAAAAAACTACACCACTTTTTTGAAAATGCAAATTTGTCAGTATTTTCAAAAAACTCAAAAACCAAACATGATACAGCTGCCATCACATTATAACGGCATTAGATTAACAGGTGATGGCCCACAACTTTCTCCATTTAAACATATTTTTATCTTCTAGTTCCCATATCCCAATAAATTCCTTACTAATTTCAGACACACTGTATACGCTTCTTAAACCAGAAATAATTTGGTTTAAGTGTTTCTTTAGGTCCAATACAAATTCTATTTGTTTTTTTCCGATTTTCTTTTGTTATTTCCAACAATATATTCTTTAAAAGTTTCTTTGTGTAGAAGTTGATTGTGTTATTACCCATTCTTCTTGTGTCAGAGTCATTCTTATTGCCTAATTTAATGTGGGGTATACATCAATGTTGCCAAATATAGAGTATTAAAAAATACCGGTGTTAAAGTTTATTTGTCTATGTACCCGAGTTTAGTCGGTGAACCAAAAAAGATTGCATAAATTGATACTATATTTACGAATGGGAGGTTTGACAGTAAGAGCCTTAGGGCAATTGCAGCAACCCCATGAGTAAAATAAGTCACTTTATGCATGTGTTGCATACTAAATTTTTTCTACGATCTTATACATTTTATAATGTCAATTTCTGAGCCAAAGGTATTGATTTATTAATATTAATTTTCGATAACTTTTATTAAATTTCTTCTGCAAACTAGTACATTTTAAATTAAGTAGCCCATAAGTAAAAGGAGTAATGCAAAAATATTATAATTTTTGGTTTAAATTAATTCTAGAAGGCATTGAAACAAAACTGTAACTCAAAATGTAAAAAAGCCGTTAAACTGTAAAAGAAGTTACTCGTATTAACACTTTATGCATGTGTTGCATGCATAAATATTTTCCAAAATACCATTTCATAGATGTTTTATTTATCTAAACCTATTAATTTTAATTTTTGTAGCACAGCCAATATATTGCAACAAAAAATCATAGCCTCCTTATTTTTTAGGATATATATATTTACATACATATATATATATATATATATATATATATATATATATATATATATATATATATATATATATATATATATATATATATATATATATATATATATATATATATATATTGCCGAATTCCGAAATAAATATTCAATTCGCGATATGATCAAAGCCAAATGATCAGTTGCCGAAAATATGTTCTATATCGGAATCTGTTTAAGCCGATTTACACATTTCGCGAACTGAGCTATCCGGAGTTGCTCAAATGGCAAATATGAATATGTTTTGGCAGATAATCATTTTTAGTTTAATATTTTGCCGATTGCGCAATTAAGAAATGAACAGACCTCGAACACAACTAAAAAATGCTACTGATCCAGGAAAACAACATTTATTTCTTAGAAACAGCTTATTACTTAAATGGAAACTACTTAATATTATTTATTTATTACAACAAGAAGAACTTTCATGGCACTTACTATTACATTTGATATTGCTCGAAACACATTTACACTTTTTATTTTGGCATTGTTTCTTGCAATCACATCTTGTAAACCCTTGCTTCACTTCACGTATGATTTCTTTATATTTTTGATCCGATAAAGGCGAAGTGAAATTATTGTTCGATTTATCAATATACAATGACACTTTGTTAAAAAAATCGGATTTATTAACAGATGATTTCACTGCTTCGTTCATGTTCATTAAATTTGCACTAAAGATATATATTTCAATACAAAACGATTAAATAATGCACTAGTTCACTGCAAGATTGAGTCAAGACAAATAAACACAGCACTTGCTTCCTTCGTTTTACTACAAATAACAAGCTGAGACTCGCAGAGACGGCGATTGTATAAATAATGACCAAATCTATCGGCAATTGTGCATTTCTAAATTGCGCAATCGGCAAAATATTAAACTAAAAATGATTATCTGCCAAAACATATTCATATTCGCCATTTGAGCAACTCCGGTTACCTCAGTTCGCGAAATGTGTAAATCGGTCTAAACAGATTCCGAAAAAAGATTTTTCGGCAACCGATCATCTGGCTTTGATCATATCGCGAATTGAGTATTTATTTCGGCGAATTGACGAATTCGACGAATATATATATATATATATATATATATATATATATATATATATATATATATATATATATATATATATATATATATATATATAACTATGCATTTATTATTTAATTTTAGAGAATTGTATGTACTTACTTTTGTAGAAATAAGACTAAAACAGTCTAAATTCCTTTTCAACATCTTAGTCATCCAAAATTTATTATTACAAATAATTTTCAATAATTCTCTATCTATTAAATTTATTTGCAAACTGTCAAATTTTAAAATAGTGACACATGAACTAAAAGAAATATTGACGAAATCAAAGGTTACTTGATCGTTTGGTTCAGTTGATGTCGCGTTTACTGTTACATTGCATACATTAATATTTAACTTTATTGTAGTAAGCATTAAAACAAAACTAATTAAAAGTGTGAAAAAAGCTTGGAAGTGTTAAAAAAAGTGACTTTTTAAACACTTTATATAGTGTACTAGAATGGAGTACTTTAACTTCATGTTAACGATTAAAAAAACAGCATTTTTTTAACAGTCGTGAAAAAGTGTTTTTTTTAAGTTCGGCGTCTTTCGTCACACTTTAAATTGGTGCTTTGTTTCGCTGGAAATGCACTGTATACCCTGCATTTAGAGTTGGGTAGTATTCAAATTCTTGGTATTCTGAATATTATTCAGAATACATTTG
>JACEGR010009231.1:0-28643 GCA_014170235.1 Listronotus bonariensis
ACAAACAAGATTAAAAACAATAAAAAAACAAAATTAGGCACTCTTAGTCATATATTCATTTATTGAATAAAAAGCGTTTAAAAGAAGATACCTCTTTACTTCCTTCTGAAACTGAGTGCCTCTGAGTGATCTTAAAGTGTTAGGCAGGGCATTATATATTTTTACACAGTTGTAAAATGGGCCCTTCTCAAAAAACGCTGTCTTATGGGACGGAATTTCAAGAAGATTATTTCTTCTTATTTTATAACTAGAGGATTCTCCCAGTTTTTAAAAATTTCTTTGTTTTTATCAATAAACATCAGACACCTAAACAAGTAAAGAGAGGAAATGTGAGTAACCTTTTAGTAATAAAGGTACTTTTACAGCTCTCCTGGTAATCTAAGTTAAAAATAAGACGCACGAGTCTCTTTTGTCCAACAAACACACGATTACAGAGATTACTGGCTCCCCATACCACGACATTAGAAGACATGAAGCTGTAACCCAATGAGTAATACACGGACAGCAGACCAGACTCATTTATAGTGTTCTTGAGCTGCAGAATAGCAAAATAAGCTGAGCTTAGCTTTGCACACACGTAGTCTATATGTGGGCTAAAGGTCAACTGACTATCAATGTGTGTACCAAGAAAAACCGTTTTAGGTTCTAGTAAAATGTTATTATTAACTGCAAACTGGTTTGGAAGTGACTTTTTATTGTAAAGTTCCATATGAACGGTTTTCTGGCCATTAAGGATAAGATCATTTCTTTTACACCACATCTCCATACTATTACATACATGTTGTACCTTACTATTTAATTCATCCAAGTCATCAGCACACACAGCAATCGTGGTATCATCCGCATACATTGTAATATGGTCGGTTTGAATAAATTGAGAGAGGTCATTGACATAAAGTATAAAAAGTAAAGGTCCCAATACAGACCCATATCAATATTTTTACTCTCAGAGTATACACCGTCATATTTTACCACCATCATTCTATCAGTTAAATAAGAGTTTAACCAATTCAAAATCTTACCTCGGATACCCATATTATATAACTTGGATAAAAGAAACTTTTTATTGACGGTATCAAAAGCAATCGATAGGGCAAAAAACATTGAAACTACATATTTTCCCTTATCAATGTTTGAATAAACGAAGTTTAAAAAATTGAAATTTGCCGTTTCTATGGATCGGCCGGGGTAGAAACCGTGCTGAGATGAGTGCAAAATACTGAACTTTTTTATGAAATTTATTATTAAATCAAATATTATTTTTTCAAAGATTTTAGAGAATATGCTCAAGATGGATATTTGTCTGTAATTAAGAATATTGTTACGCTCATTTTTTTTATGTACTGGTACCACATCAGCACGCTTTAGTATCTGAGGAAAGGTGCCCATACTCAGACTATAATTTATAAGGTTCGTCAATGGTTGACATATTATATCCTTTATAGCTCTTACAATCTTAATATTTATGTCATCAAACCCACTAGAATTAGAACATTTCATATTGTTAATAATTTTAATAACCTGGGACGCATCTATATCACTAATCACAATTGTGTTTAAAACTAAAGTAGGTGCCGTACAAAAAGAACTAGGATTACCGTATTTAACAATTAATTTTTTTCTAGATATACTACTAAAATGTGATGCAAATTCTTCAGCAACTTGTTTAGGTTCAACAATAATACGATTATCGATATTAAGAGAGATGCTCTTTCTACTATTCTTGTTTTTGTTTAATTTATCATTCACAATCTTCCAGATCGTTTTATTTTTGTTTAAAGAGTTATTTATTTTATTAGTATAGTATTCTTTTTATTTACTTTTATTAACATCTTAACACAAACCTATGAGCCAGGTGGTCACTCATGTGGGGATTGAAAATACGACAACGAAAATCTTTACTACTTATGTTGGTAGCTACATAGTCAATGGAACTAGAACTAGTGTGGCCATTTTTATTTGTAAATATTCGAGTAGGATTTACTGTAGTTACATTAATATCAAATGACTCAAACAAGTCACTGAGACAATTCCTAGATGGAGAATAAGTCGCAAAATCGATATTTAAATCACCACACAGCACTATGTATCTAAACCTTTTTGATAACATTGTAAGAGCATGGTTTAAAGAGTTGATAAATACATCTAAGTCTCCATTAGGTGGACGATAACAACAAAGAATACAGTACATCCCAGCAAAGACACCACAGAGCTCAATATGCCCCTCCACTGAGACACGTGAAGCCATAGAACACAACTTAAACTTATCCGCTAATCTATTCCTAATCATGATTAAAGAGCCCCCATGCGCAGTAACATTTCTTATATAACTAGATATTAACTTAAAACCCTCCATCTGAAAGTGATTAGTGTCAGACTTTAGCCAATGTTCAGTCAAACACATAATGTCGATATTCTCACTATCTAGTAAAAGTTCAAGACTATCCAACTTGTTAGAAACACTTTGAATGTTTAAGTGACATAATATTAGCTTCTGAACACTACAAGAATCATGCCTACCGTCCGCACACCACTCCTCTAAAACTTGTTCAGTTCTATCTGAGAAAGTCGAGGGTATAAAAATTACCCCCTGTTTTTGATTTATTTGCATTCTGTCCCTCACAGACATTGTTAATTAAATTAGAAAGTACATCTGATACCTCCCTTTCAATAGATATTTTATTTGAACAAAAAATATTTCCAACGTTATCTGAAAGAATGTTTGATGTCGAATTTTCAACAGGGTTGCTGTTTTTAAAAATAGTATCCTGTACTTTTATTGTTTTTAATGTAATTCTTTGACCTAAAACAATATTTTTTGATATATAACTACCTATTTTTTTGCACAAATTATTTTTAGTTAATTGGTACCTAACTTGATTCTTAATATTTTGTATAACACGTATAGATGAATTAATATAATGTTTACCTACAATAATCTTATTATACATCGAGAAAAATTTATTATAAGAAAGACAATGCTTTAGTAAGTCACACTTTAAACATAAAATTAAGTTTGTATACTTTCCAATTGAGAGAAAAGATTCAATATTTTGGCTCGAAATATTATATCCACTATTCAGATCCAGAGCTATTACAACGCTGTCACTGTTTGTGAACGACTTACTAAGATTATAAGCCGAAGTATTTAGTTCACTAAAACTAGCACCATTCTTAACCCATCCTTCTATTAGGTAGTTTTTGTCATTAAGATATTGCTTGCGTAATATATAGGCGCAATTTGCAGCAGAAGCGTCTCCATATACAAGTACTTTGCGTTTAAAATTTCTAATTACTATAGGCTGACTTACCAAATGTTCAGCAGGTTTTCGGCGATTAATAAGTGGTTTTGAGTTTGTTTTTTTATTAATTTTTATGTTGGTTTTATTATTGTTACCAGAACCCATGTTTTTGAAACTGCAAATATTTTCCTTGGTAGAATTACACTGTACACCAATTTCAGCAGATTTCTTCACTTCACTGGATACGTGCAATAAAGCGGAAAATCCTCATGAACACCCTTTTATTGTACTTCCATATGCCACCATTTGCTACAACAACACCCAAAAGAAGACTCATGGTTTTACGCCATATGAGGTTATTTTCGAACATACGTCTAGTAGACCCCGGAAACTTTATATAATCAGGAAAAACTCATTTCTAAATATGTAAGAGACTTAAATAACCGAATGGAGTACTACTACAAACTCGCTAGACAAAGAACTATAACGCAAAAAGAAAAATCAAAAGTAAGATTTGACGAAGCAAAATCTCCTAACACCCCCGCATATAAAGTCGGTGATAAAGTCTATCTTAAAGAGTCTCAAATCAAAAGTAAAGACAAAAATAAATTTAACGGACCTTTCGAAATCAAAGAGCTGTTTCAAAATTCAGCTACCTTCCTAAATCCCCAAACCAAACAAAATACCAAAGTCAATTTCGATAGGTTAAAACCCTATTAAGACTAGCGTTTCTTCTTTGCAGATATCTAGGGCTCTCCTCGGTAGCCCTTGCCCAATTTACTCTGACGCCCATACAAAACACCTTAGGAATCTTCTTCCACGAGGCAGGAAACCTGAAAATCTCCAATGACAAATGGACATTATTAGTATACAAAGACCTATCAAACATTAAAGAAATAATTGCTATTAACGATAAAATTTTAGATCAGCTTCTAGACGCTTTTATTTACGTAGAAACACCTCGGATGTTATCCTTTAAAACTGAAGTATAAACACACTTTAGTCTTCTTAACCAAATTTCGGATTCTGTTAATCAGAAATATAAAGACATTTTGCCGATACGCAAAATTATATTTACAGAGAGAAACGAGGAATTTTTAACGGAGCGGGTACTGTTTGGAAATCAATAACGGGAAACCTCGATGCTTCAGACGGTGAATACTTTAACGACTGTATAAACAAAATAACGCGCGACGAACAATACATAGAAAATCTTTTAAAAATCCAAATTTCGGTAACAACATCGGTAATAAGAAATTTCAACTCCACAATACAAAAATTACAAATTGACGAAGAGACATTTAATAAAGATTTAAAAGAAATCAATAAATCAATTTTGGCTATCTCAGACGACCTCGCTTTTTATTACGCGCAAATAAGAACTCTAGAATATTGTGAATCACTAATGGAAAGCTATTCATTTATAGAAAACTTTCTAAATGACGTATTAAACGCCATCTCTTTTGCGCGTTTAAACATCTTGCATAGCTCAATAATTACCCCGACAGATTTGATACAATCGTTGCAACAAATATCTCAGTCAATAAAGAAAAATAACCTCCCACTACCAGTATACTCTGCTAACATAGCTCAGTATATTGATATAATAGAACTAGAGGCTTACCAATCAGACTCAAAAGTGGTTTTTGTCCTTAAAATACCCCTAGTAGAACCCGAATTGTACACGCTTTACCACCTTTATCCCGTACCTATACTTGATAATCGAACAGGGTTTTACCACGTAATTCCAATAACACACAAATATATCGCGAAAGACGATGACTCAATGTTGTACGTATCTTTTCGAAACCTGGACAAATGCAAAACCCTCAACCAAGGCAAGAAGATCTGCTCCATGGTCCTGCCCTACCCTATCGACAGCGAAGCCGTGTGCGAAGCGCAACTCCTCAAACCAAAGAACTACCTACCAAAAACCTGCGAAGTACTAATCCTGGCAGCAAAAGAATACAATGTGAAAGAGGTCGATCGCAATTACTGGCTCATCACTATATCAGACCCTTTACCAGTCACAGTAAAATGTGAAGGAAGAGAAGTCCAGACCAAAATTATTAATACAAATTCTCTCCTGAAACTCCAACCTGGATGCCACGCCTTCATTGGAAGCACTCGGGTCCAGTCACAATATCTCATAGATAGATACCAAAATGTAACATACAATAACTATCCTGTAAAAATCCCATTTACTTGCTGTGAAAACATCTCATCAAAATTCCATACTCCCGATTTAAAACCTCTAAAACT
Organism: Listronotus bonariensis; assembly: GCA_014170235.1. NCBI lineage: Eukaryota > Metazoa > Arthropoda > Insecta > Coleoptera > Curculionidae > Listronotus > Listronotus bonariensis. Next base: position 5,505 of record JACEGR010009231.1, read on the forward strand.
CAGCAAAATTGACATGGAAGATTTCAACGTAGCCCAGCAGAAACTAAACGAATACGCCGAAGAACTTGACCGACTTATGAACCAACCTTTTATCCAGAAACATCTTTCATGGTTCACGATCCTCACGATCACTCTAATACTCGCCTTTGCCATCCTGTACATAACCTGTAAGTGTCGGAAAAAGAAGCTACCTTGCCTTACTGGAGGACCATCAGACGAAAACAGGCCATTACCACCGGGACCAACGCCCAGAAAGTATCCCCGGTCGAGACTATCTAGCGTCCTAGGAAGAAGAAGGCCGCCTATCCATCCCCAAGAAGAAGAAGAAGAAGAAACCTTTCAACTTAGGGATAATTCTTAAAAGTTAATGCTCAAGCATTAACTTTTCTCTAAAAGGGGAGTTGTTATATGCGAAAATATCCGACTTATAATAATTTCTCACACTCTTATTTCGCAATAGGAACATGACCCCGTAATTCCAAGAAGCTAAATCAGCATAATTGCGAAACGTGGTGTTTGCCGTGGGAACAATGCTGACTTAGCAACTATTTTAGTATAAATAGACTAAGATTTGTGTTTTAGAGTTAGTATAGTTATTAGCCGTTACTATGTCGGTTTGAATTTTAAGTGTATTTTGTAAAATTAGTTTAGTAGTGAAAATAAAGTTTTTAAAAAGTAATTTGTGAAGTTAACTAGATAAAATATATATTATGAAATTTCAGTTGAGGTTTAAAGATTTTTAAATTTTTTTACATCAATCTCAGTAACAGCAGGTTTTTTAAAAATAATGATTCTGATATTAGGAATCGTAGTGCACAATCATGACAACGCCATCTGTGGTAGTGCCTTTGAATTGATTATACACTGCTCATAAAAATTAGGGTTTATCGATAGGTCATATTGCTAACGATTTTTAGTGATTTTTAAAGTAATATCCTGACAATTAGAAAAGAAAAGAAAAAGTAAAAATAAACTTACCAGTGTTTCCACTAGAAGTATTTACATGATTTTAAAATTTAAGAAAAATAGCTGTATGGTATGTAACTACAAAATGCAAAAATTAATACTCAATTTCAGAGTTTATTGAAAAATTGTTATTATTTTTTGGTATGAAAGAATATAATTGTAGATGGAGCTCAGGTTTTGGATATCACTCCTTTTATTCATTGATTGTGGTTGTAGGTAAATATGAACCATCTCGAGAAAAATTCTCTTATACCAATTGTCAGCTCTATTCAAAATTTTTGCATTCTGGACTGGATTTTGGATTCTATGGACAAGCAAAGTTAGTCCGCAAATGAACAATAAAATGTAAATGAAGTCTTGTTTCTTCATTAGTGTAAGCCTGTTTCATGTTTCAACTCACTAATTGGTAAGAATTTAAGTAAGAGAGGGTAAACTTTGTTAGTTTTACTGACAGAGTTCATTTTCTTTTATTTTAGATTGTTCTGATGATGGGAAAAGTTTTTCCGAAAGCTCGGCATTTTCAATAAAGAGTTAATCTTTTTTAAAATTGGCCTTTCAATTGACTGCACCTCCACTACTCTGGGTTTCAGATTTTTTTCTTTAACTAGTCAGTCACGACTACCCTTTCTCTTTTATATATATATATATATACATCCCGCTATCATTCTGACGGCCGCAGATAGACAAGTAATTTGACGGCCTTTTACAACTCGCAAAAAAATGCTTTGATTGATGTACTTACGACCTTGTTTTACATTTAATGAATCAAAGGTCTTTTATTGTGATGTGGTTAGAGGATAACAGTATGGTTTTAAACAACTTTTGGGTTTTGTAAAAATTACCATGATTTAAGGGTATTCATTTTGTGAGGGCTAAATGCCTTCTTGGTCGGTACTAATCGCAGTCTGGGTCCGGAAGAAGGGGAGGCAGGGGGTTAGCCTTACCACAGCCCTCCCTTTTATCGAGCCCCTGCTTTTGACTTGACTAGGACATTAGCCCACTCTAATGAAATATAGGAGAGTTTTTTGTCAGGGCACAACAACGTTCTATGTGCGGCACATAGAACGTTGTTACGCTGAATATAAAGATGTGTGTAATCGCTTTGACATCTCCACAAGGGTAAAATTGTAAGAGATTGGCGTAAAACGGTGGGGACTCATGAGTTTCGGCATACCCTTTAATTACTTCTATTGGCGTTCGTGCAGAATTTAAACTAAATATTTTTAGAGAAACATATTGTACGCCACTGCTTTTTTAAAATAAAAATTATGTTTATTATTTCCATTTAGTTCTTAGCATATGTTAGCTTCTAATTTTTCTCAAGTCAGACTTATGAAAAATACAAAGTAAAGCATTTAAAGGATCTAGGGCCTTGCGTCTTTTAAAACACTTTTAATACAAGAGTATTTAAAATAGCAAAACGGCATTTTCTATCAATTAATACGTTATAGCCATATGACCATGCAGAGATTACTTATTTTTTAACCCAAAAACCATACGTTGGACTAGAGAAGCTAAAAAATCAAAGTTGCTGAGAAGTGAAAGAAAATTAAAAAATATATATACTTTGTACCGAAAAACGTGTGTAGAGAAGTGGCTAACAATGTTTTTTTAAATATATTTTTTAAATCCTGCGCGAACGCCACTGGGAAACATTAAAAAATATGATATATATTAGAAATTGTCTCTTATTGCATACCGACTGTGTGCTAAATTTAATTAAACTACTCAGAGCGATATTAAAGTTATCCAGTATAAGATTTAGTCATAAAAAAGACATTAGTAATCTAAAGTATTGCAGATCAATGCATGTTTTGTCTATCACTGGTAAAAAATATAAACAAAAATACTACGACCTGTCCGGAAATACAATATGAGCTTTGTTTGTTAAGCAAGATTTGCCACAATAATGCAATAAAGAATTTTGCGTGATTTGGCAACAACGCTGGCCGTCAGATGGACCGTATATTAAAAAAACAGGCCGTCGGATTGATGGGAGTCTATAAAAATTAGTATATTTTGGCCGTCGAAACCACGGAAATTTGACGGCCGTCCAAATGGGTGGTAAATGAAAACTCCCGTTTTTTTAAAGTCCTGAAATATGTTTGAAATACTTTATTTAACTGTAATAAATAAAAAGATTGTTAGTATACATCAATCAAAGCATTTTTTTGCGAGTTGTAAAAGGCCGTCAATATTATATATATATATATATATATATATATATATATATATATATATATATGATTGCTAGAGGGATATATATATATATATATATATATATATATATATATATATATATATATATATATATATATATATATATATATATATATATATATTGAGGGGGAACGTTTTTTTACACAAAAATTGGACGGCGCCCCTTTAACCCCTTAACCACCAGGGCCAACACCCCAAAATTCTTAAATGAGAAGGCGGGTCGAGTGATACATCATTTTAAAGCTCCTGACGAGTACTTTATAACCCTAGAATATGAAGTCAATATCTTCACCTATTACAAAATGGCGGTACTTTAAAATTACCTAAATACCTGATTTGGATGGCCATATTTCCGAAACTAATAAAGTTAGATGTACCTACTGTGGTGTTTTCTTAAAGCTCTTTTAAAGGTCTGGTGATACTGGTAGTAATATACAGGGTAGAAGAAAAAGTACATATTGTTTTTATTTAAGAACCCTGTATATTATTTTACCATTAAAAAGATCTTTAAATGAGCTTTAAGAAAATACCACATTAAGTTCATCTAACTTTATTAGTTTCGGAAATATGACCATCCAAATCAGGTATCTTAATTTGCAAACAAGTCTTTTTAGGCTACCGTGTACATTAAACCTACAAATGTTTTCATGAAAATGCCTTTTCTTAATTAAGCAGGACTTTTTATAAAAGAACTTTCCATTTGTGAGAACTTCTAAATACCATAAGAGTATAATAAAGATTTTTGGTAAAATTTGCTTTGTCGTGTCAAATATTTAAGTGTGCAAATGCAAAATATGTAAAAAATTACCAAAACCATTTTCTTTTCTTTATTGCTTTAACTTTAAATTTATTATAAAGTTTAATTTTTTACAACATTTACTTATGAAATTTTGTTCTATTTTTAACAACAAAAGTACTTTACTCTTGAACATTTTCCATATTTTTACTTATAACTCGCCCTGTATAATATCAATTGAAGCAAAATTTTGTATTTCTAAGTGGCGACCAGTTTTCCCAAAATGTCGATTTAAAATTTAAAAATGTTAGGTCCATTTGTCCTCTTGTAACAGCTATCCTGGGACACACTGTATAAAAGGTGTTTTGGAAACGGATCTACATAATATGTACTTAATTAACTGATACATATTTTTCTTATTAAAAAAATATTTTCTATGGCTTTTTAAGGAGTACAAACTTCGAATGGTATAGGGTTGGCTTTAAAAATACTGGCCTAAGTTAGGGTTGGCGGGATTTAAAGTTTAAGGCTCCATAAGGTGTTTAAGGTTAATCTTTTTAAAATGTTTTTTGGGAAATGCAGTAACGAACCATGTTTTCCTAAAAATATGTACCTCAAACCCCTTCAAAGCCTTGAAACATTAAATCGCGCCAACCCTAACTCAGGCCAGGATTTTAAAAGCCCACCCTATATCATTGGATTCGTAAAAAAATCTATATTTACGTGTTTGATTAAAAAAAAAGAGTGAGTACATACCCTTATGTGTTAGCTGTTTGCAACTGGTTGGCAGGTATTAGGTCCAAGAAAAAGGTAGCCAACCCTGTTGTGGCATTATCTACATACTATTAACTTTTTATTTATCTAAATTTAAAAATAAAAAATTGTGACGGTACTTATGTTAATTTTAATTATATTATATCAGGCCTGCATATGGTTTGTCAACCCCAAGGGAATTTATTTATTAATTACTTTTATTGCTAAAAAAATATTTTACTAGAAAAAAGGATGAGCGGTCCATTTATACATTGTGTTTTCTAATTGCGGTAAGAAAATCCAAGGGCATATTTCTAAGCCAATTTTATTTAAAAAAGTTCATATAAACATAGGTCCGAAAATGCTTTATTTTTAAGATACAAGGTGGTAAACTTTTAAAAGAAAATCGGGTTTTTAATAATATCTTAAATATCCCTTATTTGATTTTAATAAACAATGGTCAAATCCCTATGTATTTAAAGAATAAAGAACAAGGGTTGTTTCTTACTGTAAAATTTAATAGTAGCAATACGAAATGACTAAAAATGGTTTTTATTTTTTAATGAAAAACCAAGTATTATCAAAAAAAAAACTCGAGAGATTAAATTTGTTTTAAACTAAACGGGGATTCAAAAAAATATTTTGTATTTTAATAAAAATGCAGTGGCGTACCATTTTTTCTTAATAAATATTTACCCTATACCCCAGTGTATATACACTGGTAATTTTTCTGGTATGTCAAAAAATGTCCTATAATGCATAAGAGGAGCCTTCCATTTTTTTAAATATCTAGATTGGTATCAAAGCTATAATAAAAAAACGATATATTTTTTTAAATTTTAACACCCCGTAGTTCAAAAACTAAGACGTTCAGGACATATGTTCATATAAAGTTTCTTTCTTATTTTTATTGTAAAATCACCCCTAAAGTTTTTTGGTTGAGTTACTGGACACCCTGTATTTTATTTTACGTCGATTGAAAGTGATATTCTAAATTCAATGACACCTATCATGTCATATTTCGATACTTTCAATAATTATTTTTTTAGTTAATCTAGACTGCCATAATTAAGACAGGGCGCAAATTGAGACACGTATAGTGGTGCGATGCGACGAGTGGCAGCACGTACTTTTGTAACTTATGATATTAAATTATACTTCTACTCAAAAAGACGTTGATATTTGTGACAGTGACATATTTCTCGCGTCGCAGGCGTCAGAGTCGTCTCAATTTTCGGGTTGTCTAAAAATGGTTTCTATTTTTTCATGCAAAAACTTACATCAAACAAAAAAAAGGCAAAAGAATAAATTTGTTCCAAACTAAACAGGGATTTAAATAATTATTTTTATTTTAAAAAAATGAAGTGGCATACCATTTTTTCTTAGAAAATATAAACTCTAAACCTCTTATTGACGATATGGGTTAAACATTTTTTTCTATTTAAAAAATGTCATATGTTGCATAGAAGACGTCTTCTAATTTTTTTAAAAATATCTTAATTGGCATTAAAGATATTATAAAAAAAACTTTAATTTTTTCATTTTTTGTAGTTCAAAAATTAAGACCTTTACCATGGCGGCGCCAGCTTTTTAAAAGTTGGGCGATACCCAGCAGAGAAATATGAAGGGTGGGCAGAAAAATTTGCAGTACAATATTGTTATTATTCCGTACAAATAATTTGGGAGCTTATTTTTAATGTCCCATAAACTAAAAATAAAAACTCCTTCCAATCTATAGACATTGCGAATTGGGTAAAAAGATCGTTTTTGTTAAACGTGTCTACATTTTTGCATCAAATCCGTATCCGTAAAAAGTTCCATTTATTGCATGTCATAGAAAAGGTAAAAACACAATTTGACACTGAGAAAAATTGATTTATTACAGACTCTTCCAGAAAAGGGTGGTATTAATGGGGGTAAAGCCTGTTGATCAAAATTTGTGTAAAATCAATTTTTTCAAAAGCTAAACTACACCAACATGATGGCCCCAGAAAAATCCCAATATCTGGTTTCTCGCATTTTTGTGATTAAAAAAACGGTTTTCGAGAAAATTGTTTAATTAGTAGGCTGTGCAAATCAAACAAAAAACCTTACCACTACCTTTAGAGATATACAGACTGTCCACGAATGAAATGGACTTTGTTTAAGGGATTCTTTATACAAAATTTTTGTTCGTAAAAAAATATTGTTTACGTAGAAAAAATGTTGATTTTGTTGACAGGGTTTGCAAAAACTTGAAAAATATGATATTTCTGCATGAGTAAACTACCTTCGTTTAATAAAATCCTTATAAATGCACACATACATTTTTTAAATGATATCTTACTTAAAAATGAAAACCAAATTACCTAGTTTACTCTTGAAAAACAATAGGTTTATTAAGTTTTCGCGAGCCTTGTATAAAAATCAACATGTTCTCTTCGTAAAAATAACTTTTTATCGAAAAATATTTTTTTAAATTAATTTTTTCCCTTGTTAACCCCATCCGTTGGAAGTTTATATATTTTATTTTGTTAATAAATGACATACAGGAAATAAAAAATATGCAATATTAAGAACTAGCTTTTTGGACAAATTGGGATTTTGAATTATTTTGACAAAAATCTTTCATATTAAAATTATTTTGACGTTAACCTATTTAAAATGTCTCAAGGTACGACGGCACTTTTTTCTAGTTATTTTGTTTCATCTTGTTTGGATAAGGTAGAAAAAAAGTTTTCGCTGGGGTAAGATTTGTACTATACCCTTATAAATGTGTTTAGGGCTGTATGAAATAACTCCGTAATCGTAGTTTTGTTTTCCAATTTTACGAGCTGAAGATCTGATTGGATGTTAATTTTAAATAATCCAATCAAAAGCCACATTATTATGAATTTAAAGTAAAATTACCATTGTTAAACTGGATAAACCTAGTTTTAGTTTTATAAAATTCAATTAGTGTAAGATTTAATTAAATTATTTTTTTCGCATAACAAGGATTATTGCCAAGGGACGTGGAGTCGTCCTGTTTGTTGGGTGTTGTGTTTCATGTCCTTTCGAATAAATTAGTTAAATGTATTTAATAAACTTGACTTTACCACATTTTGTAATGGTTTCAAGAGAGCCCTTTTGCAAAGTTTACTTGTAATATAAATGATGTTCTTTTAATTTAAAGACAATAACAACAGCTGGCCTAAATAATTTTAAAAGTTCCATTCTATTACGTTATTTTTAACAAAAGGTCATTACCAATAATACTTTTATACAAAGTTTTAAACCAAAATATTATGTTTTATAAATAAGTTCTGTTTTTAATTTCCTAAATCTCCCTCGTTTTATTTTATTTGTTTGAAAATACATTACATAAGAATTTTATCTTAGCTACATTGACGTACAGCGTGTCTTTAAAAGTTTTGACCAAATGATAAACTTTTTAATTATTAACTTAAGGAAAAAATATTTCCTATACACGGTGTTCCACAAGAACTGCTGCGATTGATTTCTAGAAAAGTAGGCTTTAAAAAGTTTTGAAAATTTGGTAACAATATAATGTCCGTGGTGGATATACGACTAAAATATTTTAACAGTTCTACAACTACCGGTTATACCGGAAGTTGATGTTAACTTTTTATTTTAAATCACTATATATTATTTATTTTTTAGAATTCTAAACATATTTTATGTATAAGGTTCTATTCCTAAATCCAACCGTCTAGCAAGCCATTACATAACTATCAATTTTGTCTAAACAAAAGTCTTTAACATGAATTGGGGTTGGGTTCCTCATAGAAAAAGAACTTTTTAGTAGACTGTATTGATATTTTAACAATTTATAAAGACAGGATGGTTAAAAAAATTCTAAAAACTTATAACCACAAAAACCCTAAAAGTCTACTTTTTAAATAAAAACTCCTATTATTTTATTATAATATATCTTATTAAGCATTTAAAAAAGTTTGTCTAAGGATGTCTATTTTAAAAATTTAGTTTTTGAAGTATAAACAAGCAGAATCTAAAAAATAAATATTATATAGGATATTTGGTTTAAAATAAGATAGCTGACATTAACTTTCGGTATAACCGTAAGTGGTATGACTGTCAAAATATTTTAGTCGTATGTACATCACTGACTTTATAATCCTGGAAAAAAATCTGGTAAATATTCATGCAATTGTAACCTACTCAGTTACAATGTGTAGCACTACAGGCCCAAGGTATACGCTGTAGTAAAACTCGCTCAGTTTTTGTAGCAAATATTGTGCAGTAGTATTTAATACTTTGCAGTAATATTTAATGCTTTGTGTGTGTTTATTCTTTATAAAAAAATGCGTTAAAAAAATGAATTTTGTACAGGGTTCGCAAAAACTAGAAAAACAAGATTTTTCTCCAAGAATACTACCTTCATTTTTAATTTTTAAGCAAAATGTCATTAGAAAAATTTATTTAGAATAATGTTTGTAATTGAAAAAACAATACAATGCAAAAGTTTATTGAACTCCATAATTAAGCGAAAACGCCTTGATCAAATTGGTTTATAGCTGAAAAATTGTGTTGTATAGTAATTTGGAGAAAGCAGGTGTTTGAAAGGCAAATTATGAAAACTTTTAGGTCATTTTATTATAAAAATTTAAAATAATTGGGTTTTGGTAACTCAAAAATCAGTTTGATTAAACTTCTTGATACCTCTGTAACACAGAACCGTACCCCAAGTTCCCCCTCCAGGAAAGGCATGAATAGGCTTTTTCGGCGGAAGTACGGGGGTGTACGTAGAGTACTATTGCCATTTTTTGGTGTTTTTTTTTGTTTGTTTTTGCTTTTTTTGTTCTTGCCCTCCCCCTCCTCAAAGCTATTTCTACGTATGGACCTGTTGTAACATTAATAAAGTCATTCAAAATTCTATTTTAAATAAATTTTTTAAATGATATTTTGTTTAAAAATAAAAAATAAAGATAGTATAGTCTTAGAAAAACATCCTGTTTTTTGAGTTTTTGCGAACCCTGTATACAAAATCAACATTTTTCTCTTCGTGAATCCTATTTTTTACAAGCAAACAATTTTTATGAAGAATTACTTTTTTCTGAAAAAAATGATTGTCCTTTTGTCCTCTTGTTAACCCCATCCGTAGACAGTCTGTATACATCTCAAACGATATTTTAAATAAAAAAAAACGTAAATTTAGTATTTAACGTCAAAACTTCCCTGTTAAATTAAATTTTACACAATTTTATTAAAAGGGACCCTGACAATTGCATTGCCTAGAGACCCCGACTTAGCTAATCCGGTCCTGTATATCTCATGTCTGTCGCCGCTGTTTTTTTTCAGAAAAAGTCTCTGAAGAATCTTCAGAAAACAAAAATAAATTGTGCCCTGTAATTTATTTGACCCGGTCTATTTAACTATACTCTGTTCACTATAAATTAAGAAAAACACCTGAACAAAAAATTTATTTCATTGGTTTAAAAAGTCAGTAACCCTAGTTACCACAATAGAAAATGTATTTTATTGGTTTAAAACTACAATAACCGAAGTTACTTACTAGGTATTTATTATCAATTTATAGTGGCCAAAGTATAATATCAAAACATGCATATAATCCAAATACGCCCAAAAATTTAAAGTAAAGAATAAAGGGCAAAACAACAATAAAAGTAAAAACATAACACCCAAAAAAAGTATCGCATTCAAAGATATGATTTATGGTTTTAGTATAAAAAGAAGTAAGATTTTGCGCAAAAGAAAAATCACAATTTTATTTAATAGCGGATAATTTTCCGCCCCTAGCGCCTAAGGCGGTCGACTATTCGCCTTACGGGCGTCCCTGTTCTAACCTAGACATTTTTGGGCGAAGACACGACTAAATGAATAGTTAGTATTGCCATAGAGTAAGGAAATTATAAGAGTTATCATGGAATAGCCGATTTAAGGACAGGTCATGCGAAAACTCCCAATATAATTTTATTCGTTTCTCGTTGAAATACCGCCAGTTAGTCATTTCAGTAAGCTTACGTGTCTCCCCACCGTTGATGTTACACGAGGCGAGGCATTGACCGACGCATTTAAAGTGTAAACTGGAAAAATGACAAGCCTGCCGCAAAAGCGGTACAAAAATTTTAGCATGCCATGGTTTCTCTTATCCGTAGGTATGTTACTTTATGGTATTGCTTAAATTATTCTGGACAAAAATTAAAAAAGATACTATAAATCTTTGTAAAAAAAAAAGCGTGTTAAAAAAGTACGGTCCTGGCAAGATTTGAACTCGGAATATCAAATACTAAAAAGTTGCTCGTCTTGGAGAGTAACCATTTTCCATTTTTTTCAGCATACCTCACAGAGGCATCTGACTCGTTTATTAATTACATTTTTGGAATTACAATACATATGTATCTCTATTTATTACATTTTATTTGATCTTCGCGCTTAACTTGTGCGGTCGCTTGTTTTGCACGGATGTGCCTGGCTTGGAAAAAATCCTCATCAGGGGGCTGGTGTTGACCCTAGGAGACACTGTATTGTGTAGTGCTAGTTATGTGAAACTTTCCGCTAAAGCTCCGAGTGTTCTTACAGAGTTTACAGTAGAGTTCCTGTTTATTTAATTATTTGTATTTTTTGGATCAATATTACGTATTTTATTACAGGAAAAAACCCGTTTTATATTTAGTTTTAAGAAACTTAGCGGTAAGCATAGAGTTGTTAATAACTTGCAATATGCAGAGCTTTATATTTATAGTTTCGATTTTGAATCAATCATAGGCATGGATATAGTTAATTTATTAATGGAATGCTAATGGTTTGTTTTAATTGTTTAATTATTTATGGGGGTATTGGTTCTTGATATAGTAGCAGTCTGTAGTAGAGCGGCTTGTGTTTAACGTTATCGTTTATTCTTACATTAGTTAGATTTCTTGTTAGGTTGGAATTGTTAATTTTTGTGGTGTAGAATTTGTTGGATATATCTGTTAAATATTTTTTAACATTGGTTGTTTGTCGTGTTATGAATGATATCAATTCGTTCGTATCTGTTTGATTGCGTTATAGATCGCAATATTTTATTTTGCATACGCTGCAGCCTGCAGATTTGGGGGAGGAACCTACTAACCGACTGCGCCACGAGGCTCTTGTCGAAGTTTAGCGTTTATATACTAAAGAACGGACAAGCCGGTGGTCGCAATTACTAAAGATATTAAAGTTTAAAATGGGGCCGAACACTTTATCCATATATATTATATATGTATTGGTGATATAAAGTTAAAGCGGTTTAAATTATGCTTTAAACATATAAATACTATACTTTTCCTTAAACGTTTTAAAAATATGTAAATCTGGCAAGCCATTATGTTTTATGCACGCACAGAAGAGCCATCTGTGTCTTAGAGATTTAAGTAAATAAGCATTAAAGTGGGGTGGATATAACTTTGCCTCCATTTAGTTCCCCGTTCAGGATAAGGCGTGGCGCAGTCTGTATAGTTATTTTGTATGTGAATTAGGGAGTCAATAATTGACCTCATTAAAAATTACATGGGATTTCCTATGTCCCGCCCGGCGATGCATCACCCGGTATATCTTGTTATTTAAAATAATTCAAACGTATTAAATGAGCTTAATCGATTTTTTAATACAGGGTGGTCCATTAAGTGTGCAATAAATAAAAACTTTTTATTTGCAATTTGTCAGAAAATTTTATTCTTCATAAAAGTTGGTGCATGGTCCAAAATTGAATAAGCAGTAGTTAGTTTTATTAAAAGTTAAAGATATACAGAGTAGGTCAAAAAAGCAAAACTGCTTAAGAGTAAAGTACCCTTATTTTTAAAAATACGACAAAATGTTTAATAAATAAGTTATTTAAAATAAAATATTATACCCATATACCAAGTCATGACCTATTTAGATTTTTTTTGGAAAATTTTAAATTAACCCTGTATGACACAAATTTTTATTACTCTGATAAATATTTTTTTAAGCAGTTTCAACCTATTAACCTTTAGCAAATTTAATTACATCGAAGCAAATTTGTAAAATTTAACTAAACTTATATTTTCTTAATCTAACTGCTAACTTCAAGTTTCTGCAAGGATATTTAACGGGGCCCTAGAATTTCACAAATATGCTTTTTATAATTAAAATATACGATAAATAATAATGTGCATTTTAAAACTTCTTATTTACCCTGTAAAATTTTTGTTTCAAATTTTTATGCAAAGTTAAAACAGATAGCTTAAATTTAAAACCGTGGCTGTATGGCTAATGCCAAAAGCCAAAAGACAAAAAAAAAAATTAAAACCAAACCAACAAAAAATTAAATAGAAGGCCATAGAATTTTCGTATTTGGTATATATATTTTGTTTCTTAATAAGTTTTCTTTTCAACATTTTCTTATATTTTTTAAAATATCATCCAAATCAATCTTTTGACTTACCCTGTATACTATTAAACATTTAATAAAACTAACTACTGCTTATATGGTTAGAGACCAGACACTACTTTTATAAACAATATTTTTTTTTAAATTGCAAAAAAAATTTTTCCATTTGTTGCAAATTTAATTGACCACACTGTATATTTGTTTGGGATAATATTATGTCTTAGGTTTATATCTAGAAACATTTTTTTACCTTTACAATGTTTTCATTAAATTTTTGCATCTGCCAGTAGTCTACCTGAAGTTCTATAGGTTCCCAGGGCGATTCTCGGACTTGGACGTTGGGCGAAGATGGGGAGTAAGAGAAGGCGCTGAAGGGCTGGCACAATCGTCAATATCAAGGAAACAGACAAAACATGTTCAGCTGGACCAACTCGAACTTCCTATATTAAAGATTTAATTAGTAAAATAAAACCGCTTAAAAACGAAGCAATCAACAACTGTATTTTGATATCGCATTTCGCCATTTGTTAGGTTTACTGGAGATAATTAAAGTAATATCTTATAGTTAATTTGTTTTTGGAAGATTACGTTTAAACAAAATAATATTTGGCTATTCTCCAGAATTAAAAAGTTTAACATTTTAAGAAAATTAAAATTTTAAATACTATGAAGAACTATTCTGTCCTTGCATAATATAATAAAACTTAAGATTACTTATATTTATTTTATTTTATCTATTTTCTTTGGGTTACAAACAGGACTAATTCCCAAAACAGAAACCACCATTTAAAATTTATATCAAGTTACTAATTAATCTATGCAGAAAAAAAAATAATCAAAAATCAAAAAATGATAAAAATACCCGGATATTAAAATTACAATTTTTCCATAAAAATGTAGTTGAAATGAGGAAACAACAATAAATTAAAAAAGAAATGAACTTTTTATTACAAAATAACACAGTTTAGAGTTTGACATTAGTTAAAAAAAAAACAAATTAACTGGTAAAAGATACAGCTACTAGGTATAATAACCAGGCAAAGAAATATAGAAAAATGTTTAGCCATATAATAAAGTATTTTATACTTTATTTGTTTTCTGGGAGATTACGTTTAAACAAAATATTATAATATAATAACCTAATCTCCAAGAAAACAAATAAACTATAAAATACTTTATTATATGGCTAAACATTTTTCTATATTTCTTCTAGTTTTTCGTAAACTGTTTACCATATTTTTGAGACGCGACCATAAGCTCAGTTCACGTTCTGGCGTCTTGTTAGGATTTTATTTTATTGGATTAAAATAATTTTGACCGGAAGCTTATGATCCTTTGTTTAGAGTTTGAAACCTTCTCTGTATTGTAAGTAATTTTATATTAAATATTTCATCAATTTATTTCTTTTAAAGTAATCTTAACTTTTATTATATTATACAAGGACAGAATAGTTATCATATTATATAAAAGTTTCTTAAACACTCTTTTACTTTTCTTGTAGGTTTGTATATAGTTTTAATATTGACCTTTTCTAGAAGGCGACCTATTCTGTTAAGATCGCCCAAGGACAAAGGGAGCCCCTGGCGTGCCCAGGAGTTTATCAAAACGAACAAGAGATCGATCAACACAAGAATTAAAAAACATAAAGCTAACTGCCACCTGGGACAGACTGACAAATCAGCCGTAGCGGAGCACACTTTTTCAGGCACAGAGAACCACATAGAATTTGAACTAAACAAAAGAATCAATAAAACTTGGATACCAATTCTTAAAACCACAAAAATAGCACCACGGCAGGAACAACAACTGCGCAACGACCAACCGGAACAGGCTCCTCCCACCCAAGCTGCCTATAAATACACGCTGCGTCCGCGCCGGGACACAGTAGTACGCAATTAGTCTACTAGGAACATTCTGAAGATGCCAACCACTCGAGCTTTCGAAACGTCAAGAATACAAAATCTACAACGACGGCCGAATAGCCCAAAAACTCAAGTTTAGTTAGAACAAATATGAGTTTTAAAGAGTAATGTCAAGGATATATTGTACGGTGCACCTCTTTAATGTCCCCCCTTCTTTTATTTTTTGAACGGAAAAAACAATTATAAGGGCTTGTCTTACTACTTTAATGAATTCAGGAGATTGCCCACATATTCTAGGACACCCTGAATAAGGTATGTATTTAATACAGCATTAATACTTACGCTTATAAATGGAACAAATAACTGACTTGTCTCATCATAACAGGTTAACATTGCTTCACCAATCGGTAGCTGAGCTAGTGGTGCAGACAAAGGTACTGAAGTATACCTTATCAATCTAAAAATCAGTATTATAATATTATACAAATAAGTCCAAAGTATATAATTATGACTAGAAGGAAAAAAATGGTTTATTTCAGAATATTTATTCATGAATGAAAGAAACCATATTTTTGAAAAAAGTAAGAACATAAATACAATTTTATTAGTCAATAAAAAGGAAAAATTTAAATTGGGATGCATATGTTACGCCGAATTTGTCTAATTGCCGATTTCACGTATTCGGCAAAATTTTGCTTAATTCGTGAAATAAGCAGTAGAGTGCGAAATGGGCATCCAAGAAACTAAACGAGGACTATAGTAAAAACCGCCGGAACCGGTAAATATAACTGTCACATTGGGGTGGTCATGGTTCGTTCTGGTGTGTTGGTGGTATTTTTTTAATTCGTTTTATTAAGGGATTCAAAAAAATATTTAATTAACCAGAACCAACCGTGACCCCCAATTTGACGGTTTTGCATGACCATCTGTGGTGCTTCCAATCAATCAAATTACCTGTTCCGGTGGTTTTTACTGTAGTCTACTAACAGCACGTTTGGCAAATTTAGGGTTATGTTATGGTATAACGAAATTGTGACAATTTGTAAACATATAACAAGTTTATATATTTTTTATTGAGTTTTGCAAAACAATTTCATTTTCATTTATTTCTCATTTTTCATTAAAATATGTAAAAACTATTTAATAAGTTGGTAATAAAATGAAACAACTATTGTGCCTATTTAGTGAAATAAGCAATTTTAACTAAACTATTTGCCCATTACAAGAAATCGGCAACTTTATGCTTATTTCACGAATTAAGCAAAATTTTGCCGAATACATGAAACCGGCAATTAAACAAATTTAGCGTAACACATATATTAGTCGAGGCAATGACGCAAATAAGTCTGTAATTTTTTAGGACAAGTGTAAGATTTGTGCTACTTTTTACCCTATACAAACCGGAGGTTGCATTGCTGCAGCCAATTTATAAAAAATGCTTTTGTTAAGACGCCCCATTGAAAATTTAATCTTAGTAAATAAGATTCCGAACTGGCCTTTGACTTTCCCAAAATTCATGTGGGGAAAAAGAGAAACTCGGCGCTCAAGGGTTTTTGGGTGGCTGAATTTAAATATGGCATCGGCCAACACCCCCGAACACGTGGTGCACCCTAACCTGAACGCGGACGCCATTTTCGAGAATTTTCCTGACAAGAGTGCCACACAAACAGGCCAAATATCATTGTGGGTTTTGTGTGGTACCAAATCCGATTTTCGAAAACGACCATCCGAACAGTTAGTTGACGAAACGCGGCAACAAAAATGGAGGGTGGGCAGAAAAATGTGCAAGTACAATGACGTGCGCAATAAGAGGAGCTTGGCAACGCCAAGTGGGCGCTTTGCCCCCAAAATTGACATTTAAAATATATTATAGTACAAGATTCAAATAGGAAGCGACCTTTACCCACCTCTATACCGGATAAGAAATATTTTTTATTAAAGAAAGTATTTAAACAAAGGTATCGCGAAAGGTTTGTCTAAAATATTACGATCAAGGCTATATTTATAATTTACAAAAAAATAAAATAAAATATTTGATAAACCTTGTATAACAGCAACCCCTATTTTTTTTTAAATGTGTGTGCAATTGGATACTCTGTTGAGCAGGTTTTTTGTAAATTTAAAAATGTAAGTGTTTGTAAATTTATAAATAAATAAATAAATAAATAAATAAATAATAATAATAATAATAATAATAATAATAATAATAATAATAACAATGCTAATTAATAAAATATGTACTTTTAAACAACACAAAATGTACCTATAAAAAAAGTTACATGAAGTACAGCCATGTACAATAAA
This sequence comes from Listronotus bonariensis, assembly GCA_014170235.1. Lineage (NCBI taxonomy): Eukaryota > Metazoa > Arthropoda > Insecta > Coleoptera > Curculionidae > Listronotus > Listronotus bonariensis. The sequence goes on from JACEGR010009231.1 coordinate 22,684, forward strand.
AAAATAAATATTGACATTATACAGGGTAACTCAAAAATTTTATTTTTTTTTTAAATTATTCAAGCCTCAATGACCATAATTTTTAAGACAACTCTATGGCGATACTTTTGTTTAAATATTATAGTTAATTCAAAAAGGTTTTTATCCGGTAAACAGATAGGTAAATGTCGCCCCCTATCCCCCTCAAAAAAAAAAAAAAAAAACAGCTATTAGCGCCAATGCCAATGAGTGCAATATTTTAATTAAACAAATACAGGGCATTTCAAAATTCAAAACAAATATTTTGGGAGCTTATTTTTTAGGCCCTATAAATTGTGTCTCAAAAATACCCCCTAAGATCCTACAGCCATCGTAAGTTGAGTAAGAAAAGTCGTTTAAACTATGGTGACATTTTCTCATTAAATTTGCACATCCCAATCACTTTAGGATTTGTATTTATTGTTTGTCGTATTAAAGGGCAAAACCAGATATTAAACGGGGGTATTAATGGCGTACAGCCTGTTGATAACCAAAATTTTATGTGTACGATACATTCTTTTAGCGTTAAGCTACACCAGCAATTTGGCCACAGAAAAATCTAAATATTTGGTTTCTTACCTTTTTGTGATAAAACGATTTTTGAGAAAATTGTTTGCTTAGTCGGGCAAGAAACCAAAAAATTATTTATTTTACTTTCATCTGTAAAGAATATTGATATATTCTATTTTGTTTAATAAATTTTGCAATATAAATTTTTGAAACTGTCGGGAGAAAAATTGTAAAATTCAAAGCATTTTACATAAAATATTTATTTTATATTTAAATTTTACACTAACATCCCTTTCTCATGACATATGGCAATATACTGTTAAATTTATTAAGAATTCCGTGATTCGGATGTTTTAGATATAAATTAAATACAAGGTTTATAAGACAAGCATGTTTTTTTTTTTTAACAAGGCGTTTTTGCGTTTTTTTTTGCTTCGTGCTCAATTAGCAGGTTGGGCGAACATTTGGGCAAGAACAATTTAGGTTTGGCACTCGCACAACCCTGCCGCCGCCACTGCCTGGTTCACCTAAACCTAGCTCTGAACGTCATCTCCGTGGCTTTTCCTGACAGAATCGAAAAAGACGAATCGATAATCGCTATTGGGTTTTTTTTGGGCGCTGAATCAAAATGTTACGTAGCCCTGAACGTCGTCTTCGAGGTTTTTCTAGAAACGCTCAAAAAGACGAACCGAAAATCGTTATGGGGGTATAACTGTGTGGATTTTTTAATTCTAGTTAAATTATAAATGGAGATTAGAAATAGAATGAATAAAATTTGGTGAGTTTCTTGCGGTTGTGTCTGTAAAACCCTCGGAGATTAAGTTTAAGGTCAGGTTGCGGTGCACCAGGTGAACGGGAAAATTCGATGTGAAATTTTGATTCAGCGCCTTAAAAAAAACCCGTAACGATTTTCAGTTTGTTTTTTTTTCGATTCTAACAGAAAAAGCCCGGAGATGACGTTCAGGACTAGGTTCCGTTGCACCAGGTGTTCGGGGGGTAATTTTGACATGAAGTTCGAATTCAGTGCGACATAAAACCCCCCACAATGATTTTCGACTTGTTTTTGGCACTATTATTAGGAAATATTTTGGAGATGACGTCCGCGTTCAGAATACGGCACACCAAGTGTCCGTGAGGTGTTTGCCGATGCCATATTTAAATCAGTGACCCAATAAACTTCCGGGCGGTGAGTTTCTCTCCTTCTCCACATGAATTTAGGGATAATCCCACAGAGATAACCTTCGTCGGCGATCCTGAGCTCCATGTATTCTGGAGGTCAGTTTAAATATCATCGTGATCAGCGACCTCAAAATCCCCGGGTGCCGAACTTGGGCCAGTTCTGACATTTATTTACAAAGTTATTAAATGTTCCAAAAGTCGTCTAAAAAAAAGAAATCCTTTTTGGCTGCAGCATTACAACTTCCGGTTTGCATAAGATAAAGATTAGATAAAAATTTTACAAATAATTTTTGGAAGCGAATGCAAAAAACCGCATTCCGATCCGTCCTATCCTAAAAAAATCCGAACTTTTGCCCTTTTTAGTGCTTCATTGCCTCGACTATAAACGGGGTGTCAATGAATCTATTAAACAAGCCATAATTTTTAAAGTTTTAGACATATCAAAATGAGATTTAGTATAAGTTAATGGTATAGTAAGAGAAGAGTTTTCGAATATTTCTTACTCTTTTATTACTTCCGGTTTTTTGAAATAAACGATTATATTAAAAGTATTAATATTATTAAAACATAATCACAATAATACTAATAATATAAATTATATATATATATATATATATATATATATATATATATATATATATATATATATATATATATATGGTTGAGTGCCAAAATCATCAACAACATGTTTAGTGGTATGGCATGGTAAGTGATAATTTTGTGGTTGTGCGCAATGTTGTCAAATCACTTTTATATTCATTAAAGTTTTGAAATATACTTTCTTGGTTTTAGACCAAGTAATGTTCTCAGAAAACGAAAATTAAACAAGCAGAAGAGCTAATTCATTGTATTATTCACAAAACACCAGATCTAAACGAAATAAAATGTGGAAAAATATTACAATAATTGAAATAAAAAAATGTATTGGTATTTCCTGCCTAAGCGGGACTATAGTTTTTCCACTGTTAGCAAAACAATGATGTAAACATCAAATTTATTTCCATCCAATTTATGGACAAACAATGTCCAGAAATAGATTTCAAATAATACTAAAGATGTTAAGATTAGTCAATCATTACGATTTTGATCCGTCTGACAAAATTTTTAAAATGCGTCCAATACTAGATAGAATTTTGCAGAACATACAAACTGTATTTTATCCCGATAAAAACTTGTCCATTGATGAAGCTATGATTGGCTGGCAAGGCCGATTGTCATTTCAGCAGTACATAGCCAACAAAACCCATAAATACGGCATTAAGCTTTACGAGTTAACCACACATGATGGTTTTATTTAAATTTAAATATCCTAGTCCACACAGGCAAAGGCACACTGCAGAATGATAATATCTCCCATACAGAGTCTTTAGTTACGACATTCCTTCACGACTACTTAGAAAAAGGTCATACAGTGTACATGAATAACTTTTATAACAGTGTAAGATTAGTTGAGGCACTTTTCAAAGAAAAAACTTTGTGTGTGGGAACGCTTCGTGAAAATAGGAAAGGAAATCCGAAAGAATTGGTTAAGAAGAAGCTGAAAAAAGGGAAGTAATTTGGAAGAGAAAAGGTCCAGGAGTGGTAACAAATTGAAAAGATAAACGTAACGTAAGAATGATATGTTCTAAACATAAACATGTAATGACTGAGCAAGAAGGAAAAAGGGGAATGTTGGCATTTTATTCAACCCCAAGAAAGACGATAAGATGGTACAGAAAAATATTTTTCCACCTAATTGACCTCTGCATTTGGAACGCTTACTAAATAAACAAAAAACAGAAGGACCAAACTATCCGACTCCTCAACTTTAGGGAGCAAGTAATTATGAGCTTTATTGAAAAATCCACTGAAAATATTACTTAAATGTCTTCTACACAAACAGTAGAAACACTTCACTATTTAGAGCAAAATCCGCCGACGCCAAAGAATAAGAATGCAATGCTCAGATGCAGAGAGTGCAAGAAAAGGAAAACCAGATATTTTTGCCCAGTATGTACTGAAAAACCAGGACTTTGAGTTCACCCATGTTTTAAAAACCACCATTCTAAAAATTAGATTTATTTTTTGTAATATACATTGTTTATAAAATTCTTCAGTTTCATTAAGCTTTTTGAATAAAATTAGCACAGTTTATTGATTTTTTTTTGATACAAAAAAATGTCCAGTATACTGGACGTACAGTTAACTGGACAAGCGGGTTATTTCAGAGAATTTCATTAATATATCCCAGCGTTCAGTATACTGGATGGGGGTTGATAACTATCAAAATGGCAGAAATCTATTTTAAAATAGCAAAAATATCATTTACTAAAATTCGGAATTGTAATATCATTTTTTTCCTGTGGGATATAGTTATGGATCACTTAATTCACTGTGGTACTCAACCTGTTAAAGCTTTAACAATGGACTAGGTATACAGGATGATCATTTTAAAGTAGGCACTATTGCTGACTTCTTTATTATTGGAGATACGAAGTCGGTTAAGTTAGTAAAGTTGTAGTATTTTTTCCGCTGATTAACGTGCTGCCAACAAAAAAAAAATGTAGATCGGGTTTTAGATTTATTGCAAAAATTTTTTTTTACATCACCATTCGAAAAATCCATCAAAAAGCATTATAAAAAGTCCTTATATGGTGTATCCAACTTTTAATAGTTTCGGAAATATGGCCATCCTCGGGAATTTGATAGTAAACTGGCATTTTTAAAATAGAACACCAAGTACATTGCATCATCATTAATTAGATATTTTAAAGATCTTTAAGAAAATACCACATTTGATATGTCTATATCTCATAGTTTTGGAAGTATGGCCATTCAAATCTAAAAATTAGTAGATATAATGTCTATCAGTGGCGGCTGGTACTAAAGGAAACAAGGGAACGTGTCCACCCTTCAAATAAACAAAAAAGAACGATTTTGTTAAAAATAACACTATAATATGATTAAAACCTCACTGTTTGTACAGTATTTAAGCCAAATTTTAAATGGTTCTAAGTCTGGAACGGCTGTGCTGATTTGTAAGAACAAAGTGGCGTTGAGTAGAGAATTTAAGGGCCTTTAAAACAAGGTGCTACATAACTCCCCTTAAAAAAATGATAGTACCCCCTGCACCAGATTTTCAGTTTTTACTGTTTGACCTCTAGTTTTGACTTCAGATTCGTGTTCAACGAAAAGAAAAACGTAATAAATATCTGTCCGAAACCCACCACAGAGCACTTTTTTTATTTTGTGGGCCCGTGTAATTTAATGTCAGATATTTACTATAATCTCATTTAAAACACTTTTAAATACTCTGCCTAAAACTTACTTGTAGATTACTACAATGCAACGCCTAAATTTCAAAACTCTCTTCACAAGCCGGCGCATAAACGAAACGAATGAAGTTAGATACGACATACGTGTACAAGAATGAGATAATTTTAGCCCGTTTTTGTCTTATTAATTTTTCTCCACGATTTACGTCTTCTTTACTCAACCAACGCGGAAATAGTATAGCGCAGGGGCTCAAAATTACCTGAGTCCCGGGAAGTCGAAGCTTAAACGGTAGTTTTTGATCCGGTAGGGTTTTAGTAATTAAAAATATTGGTTATGGTACGGTGTAAATAAATCGTTGATTATACGTTTAATTTTAACAAGTATAGTTAACTAGTGCATATGTTGAGAGTTATGTGACGTGATATATGTGATAATAAGATAATTTAGAAATGGATCAACAACTGGAAATAAATGCGGTTCAGTTTTTACTACAGGATAGTTTGCCTTTTGAACAAAAACGTTTAATTAAACAAAAAGGAATACCTACTCTCGATCTTCAAATTAATTAATTGTTCATGTACTAGTAAAACTAGGACATATAACAGAGTTCTTAATAAGAACATTTATGAAAAATATGACTGGATTTGTGGAAGTTCGGTCACAAATAAACTGTTTTGTTTTGTATGCTTATTGTATAATAGAGAAATAACAGCGTAGACTAAACATGGGGTAAACGTTCTAAAACACAAGGTAAAAGGGCTAAAAACACAGTTTCCGTGGCCCACCTAAAAGCGAGTTTGGACTTTCGCGTATTAGGAAAAACTGATATTCGTGAACAGTTAGATAGTGCCTATTGACGTGGTAAACTGAAACATAATGAGCAAATAGAAAAAGATCGCCATCGATTAATTTTGTGCATTCGATTTTGTGGAGTGTTTGATTTGGCCTTACGAAGTCACGATGAGAAAACTTCATCTGAAAATACCCGGTATTTATGT